>JAQGBU010001534.1:0-12464 GCA_034698605.1 Isotoma decorata | reverse complement strand
ATAGCTAAAACACTACCGTATTTGAATGACAATAAAGAAAACCTCAAGTTTGATAAAGGGGATCCGTTTTTTAATTACAATAGTGGTTGGGCGCTTTTTCAATGTGGTGCAAGAATAGATGACATTTATTTTAGAATGCAGAGCTTTTTAGTCTCGGGAATATTCAAATATTGGAAATCTTTATTTGAAAAATTTTCTACGCCCAAACCCAGATTGTTGACTTTCTATGCTGATTGGGTAGAAAAACATAAAGATTTCACACCACAGACAATGAGGTCCAACATAGCAACACTGTTTTACGCTATTTTAATATTTGAGCTAATGTCAATTTGCGTTTTTATAATTGAAAGTTTTGGGTGCATAAAACATCTAGTGATACGAATTATTAAACGTGGATTTGCATGTTTTATCCGTAGTTTATGGCTTATAAATAGGAGTAAATTTTTGTGTAAAATTAAATTATAGTTGACAGTTTTATAACTTGTGACGGATATATCAGGGTTGAATTTGACCTTTATTGCAAATAACAGTCAGAGGATTAGCAAACCGGTAATTTTGAGGTTTAATGTCATTTTGAAATCGAGATGCAAGGGGTAAATTTGGGTTAATATGTAATCAAATTTGTTATAATAAGTCAATAAAAATTTTGATGTTTTCCGGTTGTATTGAAACACAAAAAAAAATTGTCCTCCAATTAATTTGAGGGTGGAAGTGTAACACATGAGCATTAAATCAGTAAATTAATTGTTACAGCCTTGGGGTGTATAGGGATTAACTAATTCAACCTTTTCATCATACATAAATCATCTTAATTTAAATGAATCTCGATAAACGTCAATCTCCCTATTGATAAATACAAACAATCGATCGATACTTGATTCAAATTGTTGGTTTTAATGATCTGCGTGGGAAGCTAAAATAACTAAAGCTACTTTTATAAAACAATTAAAAGACCCAATTAATTGCTTAGATTCTTGTCGGATAACTATAACCAAACGAATTCTACAACAAAAATGGTATATTCTTAATATTTAGACATGAAATTTTTATGAAATGTTAGCTTAATATTAATATTATCAAGTAATTGATCAGAAAAAGTAATATTTCAACAGGAAACTGTACAATTTGGGATAAAAAATAATGAAATGGTATTTACAACGGGTTTACCCACTTGTACCTGATTATTTATTAAAATTTCAATCATACGGATGCCTGAAACTAACTTAAAGGTACCTAATAGCTCCATAATACATATTTTTTTCCAAAAATTACTGCTAAATTATAATAGCCTCTAAATATACGTTTTGCAAATTAATAATCAAGCAATACATTAAATCTTTAATAACACAGTCAAAGTAGTAATCAACTCGGATTTGAAAGCCATTGAAACAGAAACCAGCTTTCTAGAAAGCCGAGCAAAATTATCCACTTTAGGAATTATGGACACGGCTTTTTAAGGCGGGGGAATTTAATTTCTCAACTTTCCAGGCAAGGGAGCTATTAATAGGTTATATTTACAGTTTTGCACTAAATGGTACTTGTTCAAGTAGCCCAAAATGAAAACTAACCCATAAGTTTTCCTGCTTACGTTTTTCTTTAGAAAATTCTACAACATCAATGATATTATTTGATAAGAACAGTGAGAAGTTGGCGTTGGATAAAATTTAGTCGCGAAAAATTACAGGTCAGCTTCATAATCAATTTGGACTATTTAATCATATGTTTCTCGAATAAACGATATTCTATTTAAACAATTTTCTTCCAGAAAATGATTTTACAAGTGTTTATAATCTAAATGCCATCTTTATGAATAATAAATGCTCTGTTTAATAGAATTTAAACGTAACTTGGTCTTTTTGAACACATTTTATTTCTATTTCAATTCACATGAGTATATTCCCTTCTCATTTTGCTTATTCAAGAACCACGTAGGGAAAATGATGCCGCCAGTCTGAAACGAAAGGCTTTAACTGGTAGACCAATAAAATTAGCTACAGAAGAAATACTGTTTTCCAATTTTTATCCAAAAACTTTTTAAAGAAATCATTGTATTTTATTTACACTACAATTGCCAATACCTTTTCAGTTGTTATTAAAAGTCTCCTCTTTTTATCTCCCCATTTAACAGCAAATTACAACTACTACAAAACTATGGTGAGGGCTATGCTCTTAATAAAAGTTCCCTATTTTCCTCTTGAAACGGTATCTTGACTTTTATGAATCGTCCTTATTTTCCATATATTCCAGTCTCAAATCCTCTCTTCCTCCTTTTGTTATCCTTAATCGCGTATTGGATACCCAGTAACGAGGTCAATAATTTATTCAATTCTAATTTCAAAACTGATCTTATATAAAGACCTATTCAAAAACAGTTAAGTTACTTCAATAAAATAAAGAAAAAAGAGGAATACAAGACTCAGAATTAGAGGAGATGAAGTAGTTTAGTAATTTGATCCAACCGAGACTTCTTGACTAGTTGCCAATGATTACCGTAAAATGCGATTTAGAACCCCGAGTTATTTTTTCAACCTTCCAAAAAGAGTGAGGGTCTATTTCGGGGTGGGGCTCTATTCCGGGGGGACTTATAGTTTCAAAGCAAAATCAAAGAACGTTTTATCAAAAAACCAATATTTTGTGTCTTCAAAATCAAGAATTTCTTACAATTTTAGATGTAAAATCTTAAAACTTGGGTGTACATTAGATTCAGACTCGCTAGTATCTTCATTTTCTATTTCCATTATTTAAAATTACTTTTTTCTGTGTTCTGCGCACTAAACTATATTTTTTGGATAGGGCTGCATGTCGGGGGGGAGGGGACGTTATTTTTTCGAACGAGTCCTGGGGAGTTATTTAGAGGGGGCTTTAAACCCCTTTTAGAGCCCCCCAAATAATTATTTCAAATTAATGAATACTTCCAAATTTGTATTATTCTCCCATTTTTTTGTAAGTCGTTTCTTTGTGCAATACGGAATATATAATAATTTCTCAAACCAAACTATTAAACTATTTCATCTCTTCTAATTCTAAATCTTTCCTTTCTCTTTTTTCTTTTTTAAACCTCACTTAGAGTTTTACCTATTCGATGACAGGCAATGAACTAATATATTTCCTTTCATGTGTGTTATAAAAAATGTCTCTGACAAGAATTGCTCCTAAAAACACTATATCGTGGGCTTTTTATAGGCAAATGTTTCGGTGTAACAATTCCATTTAAGATTTCCATTCAACAGTTTCAAAACCATTTACTATACTCCAAACATGAATCAATCAAATTATATCCTTCTTCTTATTGTAATAACGTTAAGTACGAAGGTTAAAGGTCAAGAACCACAATGTGAAATTAATATCCAAGGATTTAGCAAACTTTTAGACTGGTTTGGGTCCTTCCCTGAAAATATGGTCATAATTTTGTCTCACAACCGTACAACTGGAATAAACCAGCCATTTAAACACCCATTAGTCATGTTTGATGAGTACGCCAACATTTCGGAAGACAGTGTTGACTTAATGTACATGGTACCTAGAACCTCTTCAAATTTAATTATAATCAATATTTTGGAAGAATATAGTTTTGAACCAGTGTTTCATAAAGTGTATTCAATTCACCTTCGACATACGATCCTTGTTCTGATAACATCTGATGAAACTCATGAAGATACTTGGTCATTGTACGATAAAATACTCGGATATGTAGAAAAAGTAAAAGTTGCAATTGTTTTGTCAGTCGGGAGCCCAAAATCTATAAAAGTTTTAGACCAAAATGAAACTTGCTATGACAATCGGGATGAATTGGTGCAAATTCATTATGCTCGAATAGTTTCTTATGATACTCTCAGAATAAAAAGCCGATTAAAAGCTCCATGCCATTCCAATGAGTCGCTCGTAACTTGTATTCAAACTGTTAATGAAAAACGAGAAAGGATGCTGAAAAATTATAGCGAAATTCTGTGGGCTGTAAAACATTCAATTAAATAAGGGAAGCGCAAAATTGTCAAGTATGTTCCCAGTGATATGACTCTTCGTGACAAACTTCTTTATTACAAGCTTGATCACATAATTCTTGAAGAAATGTTTAAACCGATGACAGTGCATCGAATATATTCGTCAAAGGGAAAGAATAGAAGGTATTACGAGCAATTAAAGAAATTGGTAATAATTGTTAAAATGAAATCGGATATCATATTACCCCAAATATCCGCAATATCCCAGGTTTGGATTAGTACAGAGTCTTTCAATTTCCTAACTTGCAATGGAGTGAAGCAAGCTTTAAATTTCTATTCGTATTTAACCCCTTACTACGAAGGATCTTGGACTATGATATGGGTGTCTTTTATGATATTTGTTGTTTCAGTATCCTTTCTAGTTTCAAACAGACCATTCAACGCTAGTACGTTTTTAAAATCCCTTTCGGACTGTTATCTAGCGGGTTTTTCTGCAATGCTGTATAATTTAAGCGTACCATCGGGTTTGATAAATACACATCTGCTCGGGTTGTAAACATCATCCTGACTTCATGGTGTGTTATGATGATCGTTTTAACTAATGCGTATATTGGTTTAGTAGTAACAAATGTCGTGGCACCCCCTACGTTTACTTCTGAGTGGACCTCCTTTAAAGAAATTAAAAATTATACGAAACTTGTTGCACTTACACACCGCACTAATCATTATTCAGATGTTGAAAAGTATGGGCATTCGTCAAAGATGATGACAGCGTCAGATTTCCTTTTTGCATGGTTTCCAATATTATTGGCTGAGCGAAATATACATGACCCAGATTGCTACTTCTCGTATTGGTGGGTACATTCAAAAACATATCCTTATTGTACAGATTGGTTCAAAATTAAAGATTATAATATCATAACTTTTCGTTATAACGAAAGTGATTTATTATGGAAAAGTATTTCTAGTTGTGATAAAACATTTTACGTGGATCGTGACTATCGAATAGATCAGACTTTGGTGTATTTGAACGATAATAAACAGCAAATTAAATTTGATAAAGGGGAACGTTTTTTTTAAATGAACAGTGCATTGGCACATGTCGAAGGGTTGGAGAAAGAGGACGAAATTTATTTTAGAATGCAGAGTTTTTTTAGTTGGTGGCTTATTTCTTTACTGGAAATCTCTATTTGTAAGATTTTCCCGACCTAAACCCAAACTTGTAATGGACTACGTGGGATGGAAAGATACAAAGGAAAATACATTTTATCCTCAAACGATGAAGTCAAATATTGTAACCCTATTTTACATTTCGATGTCGTGTGGGCTGATAGCCTTTTTAACTTTTACTATTGAAAATATTATGAAACACAAGAGAAGGATTCCGATTTGTTGTCAGCGTAACTTGGTTGAGGTCTCGTGGGCTTATTATCATAAGATAAAAAACCGGTTGACCATTAAAATGTAAAGGATGCCACTATGCGAGGTTAAAAAATATAAGTCAACCATCGCAGAACATACTTAGTTTTTCGAATTATACTTCTCTTACTTTTAATAATTATACGCAATTTTGTATCCATAAAAATTATTGATTTCGTAATAAAAGTTCTTAGAATCTAAAGTTTCTAAAGCCTTTTCTGTTATAGTCCAACTGAAGGGATCTAAGGACAATAATCGAAGACTCCTCTGCAATGCGGGCGTCGAAATTTATAGGAATAAAATATCTGCGGCCGTTAAGCATGAGTCTATACACTCAATCACATGCAGCAACCTCGATATTTGAAGGAACCTGAACCTATTCTACGCACGATGAAAAAATGGCGGTGGGGTAAAAATAAATCGAATGGAGCCAAACTTTCTTTTTATCTACCCGAGCTTGTGTAGAAAATCTAATAGACAACGAAATTTTTGCATACTGGATATGATAGTAATCAATTACGAATGTCATGCAACTTTCTCACGTTGCTTGAAAGGATTGATTTTGTACTACTTAAATTAGCTTATAAAGACTACCGAAATGAAAAGCTGAATTTGTCACAGACAGAATCGTCCCGTCGTATACCGTTAATGTTAAAAAATTCCAGTCTGAAATCTACCGATGTTCTAGTGAGTACAGGGCTAATAATATTTTGTGGAATGAGCTCCCAAAAGACTAGGATTTTGGACAAAGTAGGCTATGAACAGTTCAAAGCTCTATGTCAAAACTACGTTCTATCCAAAAGGAATGAGAATTTTATGTACTTTTAGTATTCTCGTTATTTTTCGTAATAGTATGTTACCGTTTTATTTTATTTTATTTTATATCTATTTACTCATAACTAGGTTAAGTAAAGTTGTATACACCAGTATGTCACGAATGGAAGAGCATTCATTGTAATGAATTCGGAAAGACAATAAAGTTGAAACAAACAAACAAACTTTTATCTTTACTTGAATTGTCTAATTTCCCATGCCTGATGATCTTGTCGAAGCTCGATAATCTCTATAGCTCGATCTAAGCTAATCAAGAATAACTAGTAAATAACTTATTGTTTCAGTTGTTTAACAGCACGCATGTACATTATCAGCGGAACCCAACTTCTAAAATTACCATCCTGAAGATGGTATTAGAGAGCTCGAAAAGCTTGTTATAATTTAAATAATGCTCCTTATCAGTTTAAAAATGAACAGCCAAATTATTAATTCCCACTAGAAACATGTGTTCAGTAAAATCATTTCAGATATTACAGAGATCAAAACAAAGACACCGCTCTACAATTCCAAGATTGTTGATGTCCTGTACTGCACGTTCCAAAGTACAGTCAGTTAGTTTCTTAGTTATGAAGCATACAAAAGATACGTCTTGATTATTGAAGAGTTTAGATTAACTCTATACAAATACGGCTACATCAGTTATGTAAATGGAATTATATGAAGAAGTTATCAATTGCTACACAAAAGTTGCTCCAACTTTTTTATCAGAATATCGTTGATCAGTTCGCTGACTGCCTTTGCTTATTTCAACTTTTTGACAAACACAGTTGAAATTACAAAATAGTTTGAATAAAGCCTGTCGAAACTGACTACCCCACAAGGAATAAATAAAAAAGTTAAAAGATGCGTTACAAAGTTGTAAGGTTTCACAAGTCCGAGGAATCCACAATCCAAATGCTTGAGCTAATGGCCCGAAAGCTGTACATCCTAATGCGGCAGAGACAAGAATGACAAGCATTCCAGTTGGAGATGACGATCCACTTTCACAATTTGTATATGAAGAACCAAAAATAATTTGTCTTCGTTGTTGATGCTTTCTTATCTGAAAAATCAAAAAATTCAATATCTACCCAGGAAAACCCAACTTTAGGGAAAGTCGTCTAACCCACGTGGGAAGTAGGTGTCTAATTCGTGCAGTTTTGCAATAGAGCTTGGAAGAGTGTCCTACATCTTTTAGCGTTTTGTCCCTTAAGTATCCCAGACCTAATAGTTGTGAGTAAAATTCGCCAACCCACATCTTTCCCTCACAAATCCCACGCCTTTAAGTAATGGGCAACATTATTTACCCCAGATCTTTCCCTCAAATATAAATCACTAATAAAATGCCCAAATTTTAATGAAAAAATGATGAATAATTGCCTTGCGAATGACACTGCACAAATTTATATTCAATTTATAGTGGATTTATTACAAATAGTTAATCTGTAATCAGACACCATTAAATAATCATAACATAACTGAACCAAATTATATTATATACACTGATATAAATCTAGTTAATTATCATAAGGGAAAAGTGTCGAACACATTTTTGTATCTAACAACTCACTTCAAGAGTTTGGATAGATCCAAGTTTCCATTTAAGTTCATAAATAGATAATAACTAACTTAGAATAATATCGAACTGAAACAAACTGAAATGTCAGACCATGAAAGATCCGCCGGCTTTGATGAATGAGCTCACGTTTCAAATCGGTGTGGTTGGCCACTTGCACGTTGTCTTGTATGAATTTAGCCAAGTAATTCGAACAGACGGAACTGAATTATCGCTTTTAAACTCTATAATCGCGAACATTGTGCAGATAATAAAATAACACTTCCACACCTTGTGAAAGACAGTGCGTAGTGCATGCCGCTTAATTTTCTTAAAATCACACTCGCGCCTGAACGTTTTTTTACTTTCCCTCATCATTTATGTACGGAACCCACGCATTTTTTCGTTTGGTTTTAGACAAAGGTTTCTCTTACTAAAATGCTGCTTTTATGCATTGAAAAAATGCATCTTTTCTCTGCTCAACAAAAATTGATATCACGCAAGGGATAGATAACATTTTTAGCCGATTATTATTAATCGATTATAGATGCGAAATAATTAGGTTTTATTGATGGGAATTCGTTAAATTCACAAATGTGGGAACGCGTTTTTTTCCTTCAGCTAATACGTAGCTTAAACGTATTAGGTTCCTTAAAATTTTATTTCCCTCAGCAATCCCTCAGTCCCACTCAAAACCCATGCGATTTAGAGCTCCTGTTTTTCCTGGGTAATGATCTTTCTGTACGGTAAAGTGCATTAAAGGCCTATTGTTTATCCAATAAATAAACCCAGGCACATATATTTTCGTCTCCTTGTCACCTATACCTTGAATAAAATTGAAAAGTTGAAAACGGATAGTAATATGGCTGGAACAATTGTACGAAGTGTGATAATCCAACCCAATACATTTGGTAGCTCCTTATTTTTGCAATCCACCAGATAGCCAATGACAAATCCGATAAAAATATACATTATGGAAAAGAGTAATACCATCAGAGATTTCCAGCGAGCCATTTTCAGTGATCTGTACACAGTTCCATTAAAAGGCCAAAACATTGCATGGAACCGGTCTCCAGCTATGACAATGGTTAGAGACAGGGACACAAAGTAGGCTGCAAATATTTCAAAAATTATATTTCGTTAAAAAACATCGTTGAATTGAGTAATTTATTTTAAAGGTTTATTATTAGCATACGGAATTCTTTTATTAAAGAATAGTGGCCCACATCCATACAAGCTTCCCAGAAGTTTGGATACAGGGGATTGCCACCCCATTTGTTATAAGTTAGCCAAAAACAGCTCATGATGTACAGTAAGTCCGAAATAGCCAAACAAAAAAGGAGCCAACTCATTGGTTGGGATTTCATTGTTTTTGAAGAATTCAAAACAACAATTGTTAATATGCTTCCGATTGTTCCAACGGAACCTATAACAAGACTACTTACAAGAAAAATGTAATTTTGCTGATTTGAATCAGATTCTTTAACAGTTGAATTTAAGGTTACATTACATTCATTATCCAAATAGAAGCTCACTACACTGATATTGATAGCCATTGCGACGTCCTAACTCTTTTACAGATCGGAATGTAGCACTGAATTCAATTTAATTGAATTGTTATGGCTTTTCTAAACCTTATCTAAAAATGAAGTTTTAATGGCTAATCAGCTATTACAATTTACAAATTAAACTACGGCGAAACTTAAGCACAAATTCGCGTAAAACTTAAACATTAGCCAATGTACTGTGCATACGAAAAATACTTCCTGCCATTTTAATCATTACAGCGTAAATGTCTTTGCTTCCATTGCATGGTCCTATTCAAACCCTTATTCATTTGAGCACATATAACCTAGTTTTAAGATTCATTATTGACTTGCAAGCTTGCGGTAAACCTCGAGTTAGAACTCCATTGGAAACCTATGTATCACCCTTTGAAAACGCTGGAGTTTTATTCTGGGGCTCATATTGTTTCAAAGTTTAGGCTTGGTTTTCAAAATAATCAACAAACAGATTGATTTATTTCGGCCTGAGCATAGTTTGGCAATTTCCCACTCCAGGGTATTATTTAAAATGGGTTATATTGCGAGACGGAGGAGCGGGTTTGATTCGAGGTTTACCAATACAAGGAGAAAGAAGTTTGCGGGTTCGTTTGTTAATAATCAATATGGTCAGGGTATGCTCCTTCGGGTTTTTTATTTAGGGGTTTTCTGTACGTACCTTTTCAGTTGGAGTTGTAGGGTTCAATTGAATTTAAAGGTTTTGAGAATCAAAATTTTCACAAACTCTCAATGCCAATGTTTTCTCTCATTGA
Source organism: Isotoma decorata (assembly GCA_034698605.1). Classification (NCBI taxonomy): domain Eukaryota; kingdom Metazoa; phylum Arthropoda; class Collembola; order Entomobryomorpha; family Isotomidae; genus Isotoma; species Isotoma decorata. The sequence goes on along the minus strand of JAQGBU010001534.1, from coordinate 2,422 downwards.
GACAACCATATTTTGCTTGCATTTATACTCTTGGCTTGTCTCTTACTGATCTGATCTTTTTAAATTTTACTTTAAAGTTTTGAAATTAAATTAAAATTTTTGTTTTAATTTTTGAAAAATTTTTGAATTAATTTTTTTTTGAAATTTAATTTTTTTTTGAAATTTAATTTTAAAATTTAAAAATTTAAAATTAAAAAAAAATTTTAAATTTAATTTCAAAATTTTAAAGTAAAATTTAAAAAGTTAATTTATAAATTCGTAAAATTTCGAAAATTCAAAAAGAGTTGTTAAAAAGTTCAGAAAATGGCAGAAGTTAAAAATACAGTATGATTTGGCAGTGAAAGTTCATTTACATTTCATTACATTATTTCTTTTACCCTAATACCGCAGAGAGTAAAGCATGGGTATAGGCAACGGAGGGAAATCTGCAACTTTACGCCTCTGCAGCTGGAGTGAGAGGGGCCATTCACAAAAGTGGCTTCACAAACGTTGTTTTTAATTTTTTTCCTGATTTTTTGAGACATATATAGTTGCAATCTGAGATTAGTTGTGAAAAAAGTTGCATTGTTAGTAAAAGTGAGACACCTAGTCAACCGCACAAAATACAGAAGAGATCCCAATGATATAGACTGTAAGCTTCGATCTGAGCGCCACATATGGTTCATAGTCTATCGAACAAGAACCTCTTCTACTTCGTTACAACTTTCCATATGTGGATTTGTCCATAGAGTTTTACTTTTACCACTGCGTTCTACCATCTATTATAGTCTGATTTTATCTTTGAGACCGGCAGAGTGTTGGACTAAGGGAACTTTGGTAACGCCCAATCATTGAGTATTTCATTGTATAGGGGAAGTTTAAGACAAACCATTCAGTGGTAAAATTTTACCGCAAATAAAATTTAAAATTAGAGGACCTACATGGATTGGCTAGTGTTTGTTTGTGGGCAGTACCAAAGTTACAGAAGTCCAACACTCTGCCGGTCTCAAAGATAAAATCAGACTATAATATTAATGTATCTACATCTTTGGACCTAAATCGTGTGATGGGGATAGAAACGTAGCTATCCTACTCACAAGAGTTAGGGCACGCACCATCCGATCAGTAAGACATAATGGAAGAGTACCCTCAAAAAGATGAAAAAAACAGTGAACTATATAGACTTTTGCTTGTCATCGAGTCCACTTCAATGACCCTAAGTTGTAAAACCCTTCAAAAACCCTAGGTAGTTGTGTTTTTTACTTTTTAAAAACCCGTTTGTCGTACCCTGATTAGAGTTAATAAAAAATTCCATTTGATGGATTATAAAACCATTATTATTGCGACAATTGCGAGTATATTGATGTCATCCGAAACCCTACTCGTGAGGTCATTAAAAATTTAGATTTAATCGTCACACCAAGATTTCCACGTCCCTCGAAGTGTCAAAAAATAAATCGATCGCTATTTCCACTTTTTGACTCGTTCATCTGAAAAATATAATATCCTGTTCGGACATTAATTTTTAATCTGCCTAGAAATTAATTTAGGCAATTGATATTTATTTGTAATTACAATTTGGTGGTATATTAATATTCATTGGTTTTTTTTGTGAATTTATGAGGAAAGTTCAGCATAATGTGGAATTATTAACTTAAGCTATAATGAAACACGTTTTTATAGGGTTTACACGAGTGGACATGTTTTATTCGCTGTAGCATTCGAACATTAATTGGCTCTTACGCCATTATTCATTCATTAGTCTGTTAAATACAAGTACTACTTAATATACACTGATTAGATTAATCATACTTTAATATTAGTAGTAGTAGTATTAGTTGTAGGTTTTTATCGTGTGCTAGATTGATGTGGTCGCAGCCTTTACAACCATTATTTAAATACGTTTCGTACATGATTTTAATTTGACAAAATTATTTGAGATATTAATTATAATGACAATGAAAGCTATGAAGTGTTCTACTTAAAACTAAGTAGAAACTTCTAAGTAAATATTTCCAATATAATTGGCTTGGGTTAGGTTATGATAAATTGCAGTTAGTTTTTCAATCGAAAATTCTTCTGTAAATTTAGTAAACTCATCTCTCGTAGTAGGTAGCTTTAGTGATAGTTTCTTTGATAATATACTTCTTATGTAGTCAAATTTTGGACACACGCATATAAAGTGAACGATATCTTCTTCCTGACGTTAACATAATTTACATTTAGTTTCTACATCGGTGTTATAATATTTTGCCATCCCTTGTAGGCTCACAGTTTTGGTTTTTAAAGTAAATCTGGAGTACATGCTTCTTAACTGTACATCTAATTTAACAAGTTTTCAATCCATTACAAAATTAAAAAACGAGTCAACTCTTATATGAGTACGTATAGTTTTATAGTGTGGCAAGGTAGTTGAAATATTCATACGCAGAATATTATTTGA
>JAQGBU010001533.1:0-12471 GCA_034698605.1 Isotoma decorata | reverse complement strand
AACTGTAAAAGACGGAGACATCTCCTATTGTCTCCTAACGCAATAATATACAAGAGAGGAAAGGTATAACCTTTACAGTCAACATAAAAAGATGAAATTTGGCATTAGGGTTACAAATTGCAAGGTTACATGAAATTTAAAGCAAATAATTTTTTTCGTGACCAATTAGGAAATAAAAGTCTTTACACCTAGGCTCAGGCTAAATCAAGTTGCACAGGAAAGTTTTTTTAAATATGTTATGTTTAACATACTAATGCTACACGTTGTGATCAACAAATAAAGTACCCATTTTTTTTAAATTTTGTTTATTGACTCTTTTTGGAAACGTAAAGCAGGAACTGCTTTTCCCAAAAATAGTTTTTTGGCATTATTTATGTTGTGCAACCTTATTTATTATTATTTATTTAATTTTGTTTTGTATTTGTGTTGTAAGATGTATTTGTTTTCTAACATTTTAAGCATCGAGCAGGCAATTGATGTTCCTGATTGGAGACAATGCAGCAAACTGTTTACGCATTTCACGACGTACCTGAATGATCTGTCTGTGTTCTTGAAAAAAGTAAAAAAAGAAAACTAACGATAGTTTGGCAATAGAACTCACAAGAAACTAGAAACTGTCACGATTTGAATTCAAAAGGAAAAAAAAATCAGAACAGAGATGGTGTAATATGCCACAGCCCCAAAAAAATCTAGTCTAGTACTTTGAGCAATAGAAAACAATCGAAAGCCATTTATGCCTGCAAATACTTGAACCCTCTTCAGAGACCTAATCTTTTTAACATTGTATCGCTTGTCTAGTGAAGATGAGTGTATTGACTTCAATCTCTTGAGAATACCTTCACTAACAGAGCGCAATCCAATGAGATAGCTCATCGCATAATTCGAAATTAGAGGTGTTAGAGTCCCAGTTGTAACAACAACAGCATACAGTGGCACTGGGATATCAAAAATCATCCTAATCGAAACAAAGTTCATTATGAGAGTTAAGGAAAAAATTACATACAAGGAAACGGAAATCGCATGGTTCCAAAAGTTTTGGCAGATTATAAACAAAAGACGGTATTGATTATAAAGTTGAATGGTGTTTTTAAAGTGCAAAACTTGATTTTTCAATACTGTCGTAAAATCTAAGTGTTTCGAAATGTTTTGAATGCACTTAAAAACCATTCTAATGAATGTGACCCAAGTAATCAAAAAGATGCATGCTATTTTGAGCACTTCTATTGCTACTGGAAATGTAAGAAGGAAGCGTGCCAGCTTAATTGCAATATTCGCTGATTGGTTTGCATCCGATGTTTTAAAAATTGAACGAATCAAATATAAAGCTGGATCCAGGGGCAAACTGAAAAAAGCCACGGAAATTATAACCGAAGAAAGGAATAAAGCCACTGGTGATAGACACAATACAATATCTAGAAAAAAATCCTTATCCAATTTATCAGGCAGCCTCCTATGATGACAGTAGATAAAACTTGACTCTACAAACAAACAAATGCATTTTACATGTTTCATTTAAAACCAAAGTCTGATAATGAGATTTTTTTCAATAATGAGTCAATGAGTTTGTATATTTGATAAAACCCATACCTGTGTTTATCCGATTTTCAAACTGAATAAGGTGATTGAATCCGTTAACAAAGTCTCTCCCATTTATGTGCAAAGTTGCTCCAATTAAAAGAAGATTTTTCATTTGAATCACAATCAAAATAAGAAAAATGTTTAGGGCAGAAGAGGATAATATTGGATTCGTTGAAGAAAATAAGTTGAAGGTAAAGTTCTGTATCATAAAAAAGAAAAACCATAACCAATACGACACACACAATAGGGGTGAAATGAACCATCCAGGTTGACGTGTAAATTCCAAACAATCATCTCGAGAACTCCATTGGACAGGAAATGCGGGTGTGCATCTGAATACAATCGTGTAGATGCGTAGAGCTAGTCTCCAGCAAATAAATTCCCTTACTTTAACGTTTTTCAGGTTTCTTAGAATCCGAGACCCTTCAGTCCTCCAAGTATCCATCAATCCTCCAGATATGTTTTGCAGCATGGCTTTAATTTTTTGTCAATATTAATACTCACCTAGTTTTTTGACTTTCTAAGTTTTAACAAGTCGTACAAATTTCGTGTCTCTGGCCGGAAATCAGTTTGGCTAATGTTCAAATTGTGTCCTCTGACAATAAAGCTCATTATTATTATAACAAGAACGTTATGTTTGAATTCTCGGATGTGATACCCGACGGTTTTTTGGAAAGTGAAGAATCCGGTTGAGTTGTGTCCTCTTGCTTCCTTCTCTTCTGTCTTCTCGCAAATGTTTAATGTTTGAAATGAAATAAACCTGTATTTCCAATTCTTCTTGCACCTAATAATTTTTTTTAATATACCTAATACCTACAAAAATGTTAAACTGCTTGGTTTTTATACCAATATGGATGGTATTTAATACAAGGTCTTCAAATTATAGTTGATTGTGGGCCATTTTACTATAATTTAACCATAGATTTACTATACCTTCTGTTACAGTCCGGAGCCAAATTATTAGTACGGCATTTGCACTAACTGGTATAAATGCCCTTGACTAGAAGTGTCCTTGACTAACGCTCTTTGAATAGGAGCTTTTGTTTAAAAAAAACAAAAATTCATTCCTCTTTTTTGAATTCGGTTAGCCTTTTCAGATAAAAATGGAACACGTATATTTTTTAATACAAAGACAATTAATGCATCTATACTATAGTTGAATATATTCTACAATGAATGCCTCTGACCTAAATATTTAAACGATGATTTATCCTCTAAATTAATGGAATACAAGCCTTCGTACTAAAGCAACAAATAAGTATGTATTACAATCGAATCATATTTGAAAACTCACTTTCCCTCTATCCTCTCCAATGCTAGTTGTAAACTTGTTTCCTTTTTCTAAAATCCATTTTTACAATACATGATTTAATGCGGGATACAAATATCAAGTGGATTAATTAATTTCGCTTCTTTATTTTATTCAGCCTTTATTTCAACACATACATTCAACAGGGATGGGACAGGTACTAAAAAAAGTATCTAGATACTAGATACAAATCGCTTTTCTTTGAGCCAAGTATCTAGATATAAGTTACAAGACACTTGAAATTTGAAACAGATATTTAGGTACAAGGTACTAGATAATCTGGAATTTTAGGAGATCCGTGGTACAGATAGGTACTTTATATTTTGAAAAACAATAAAGTACAAGATACTAGATACTCGAAACCATAATTGAATCTTAGGTACAATATAGAAGATGCTTTTTTTCAAAAAATTTACCTTAGATTTTTGTTTGTTTGAAAAATGCACTACTAACTAATAAATGAACACAGGCGTTTGTCACTAAAATTTAAATATTTTATTGGAAACCACAAGCGACCGGTTTCAAAGCTCTTCTTCAGGCTGAAGTACAAAATAAATATCATATCCTTTAATACATATTTGAAATGATATTATACTGTAAGTGACTAATTATTTTACAATTATTTTAAAAACGATTTTTACCTTATTATGGTTGATCAACCGAAGTTTAACCATTTTTAGCAGTAGATAAAATGTGACTGTTGACTTGGTCGTCCTAGTACATAACATCTATTTTACTTTACAAAAATCAAGTAGACAATTAATCTTTTGGTACGCTATGCAAATATCCATAGTTTTAACTCTGATTTCCATATCTGTAAATTTTCCGACTTCTTTCATTATAAATTGTATTGTTAGTTCACTGAACTTAAAAAAACTCCTATAGAAAGGCATTACCACAAAAACTTTGTTACGAGGACCATTAGTATTACTTGGTGGGTCATACAAGATATCGTATTGGCTTAAAATATTCAAATTACTTATTCTTCAGCTAGCTATTAGTAAATCTTTTTTGGGTTTGAGGAGGCCCATTTAGTCTCTTTCACCCAATTTCTGTATACATTTGTTCACAATATTGGATGGGTAGCCTCTTTCAATAAAACTTGAAACCTTTTTCCAATCTCTAACTCAGGTGCATTTATTACTATCAGAACAAATTCTCTTTATCCTTAGTCCTTGACTATATGGAAGGGAATTTAACAAGTGTTTAGGGTGATTTGATTCATAATGCATATGCAAATGTTTTGGTTGGGGTTTTTTTAAACAGACTTATCTTTATGATAATACTAGGCAGTAATTGCACACTTACATCCAGAAATGGTACATTTGTATCGCTATGGTTATAACTTAATGACAAAGTCTCATATTTAAAAGTATTTTTACACCAATTATCAATATCATTTATATTATTACCATTGACAATCAAAAACCCGTCATCTATAAAACGAACATTGAATTTGACATTGGGTTTATCACGAAATAAAACTTTTAATTCAACTTAAGCAGTAATATTGGCTGTGCTAACAGATGCAGCATTACCCAACTGTATCCCTTTATCCTGAAAATACAATTTTTTCTTTTATTCTATATAGTTATAATCAAATGTAGTAGTAGTAGTAGTAGTAAGTAATCTTTATTAACTCTTATAGGAAATTTCCCGTAGAGTACATTGTTTTACAAATATATAAATTTTCCGGAGTCCGGTATTACTGACATTATGATAATTAAATATAATTTAATTTATTAATAACTAAGTACAATTATTATAAAGCTGGAGTAACTTAGTGACTTTCTTAAAATTCCATTACTCACCTCTGCTAACTGAATAAATAACTGCCTACGCTTAAGAGAACAGACTAGGTAGTTAGCAATATTTCTGGAGTGTACAATATCTCTATTATTAATAATTTTCTCAATGACGTTTTCTTTATTAATATCTGAATTACTTAAAGAATTAAGAAATATTCTCCTAGAACTATCATGAAATTTACATTCAAAAAGGAAGTGGTGGATATCTTCTAATTGACTACATTTGCAAAAGAAACAAATATTTTCGAAATCTAACACATTGGTATACTTTTTATATGTAAATTTCCCTTGATTCAATCTTAGTTGGGCTAGCAACCTTTTTTTACTTAAGCAAATACCATTAAAGTCAATAATGCGCTTTCCTTCTTCTAATTGAGAACAATAGAAATATTTTTTTGACTTCTCAGCCCGCTCTATGTCCTGCTTTTGCAAATATTTTTCGAAACTCTCAAATAATACACTTTTCTGATAAGCCCAGATTTCGAATGCATTCTCCCTCCATAGGTCTAGACGATCACAAAACTGGAGAATGTTAAACAAGTTGTCACACCAATTGTATTTGTCTTTTCCAGTTTCAGTATATAAGTGTTGTAATGTCTTCAAACATTGTAAAGTTATACGGTCTTCAGGCATTTTTAAGACTTTTATTATAAAATTTACGGTATTTTTTATTATTTGTAGCTGAAGCTGTCTTGTGTTTGTTTCCAGTCTTAATGCATACCCGGCATTATCGAGGCAGTATAGCTTCTTAATAAATTTTGATTGAACTTGCTCAAGTATATCTACGTACTGATGACCCCAAATATGGCTTCCATACAACACTGTAGATTTGATTATCGAGTTAAATAGTTTCTCATGAGAAGCCCAAGAATCTATTTTTCCTTTATAAAAAATATCCCATAGACTTGCCATAGCTTTCAGTACTTCCTTTTTAAACGTCTCGGCAGCTTTCCTAAACAATCCTGAAGGCGAAAAAGGGACGCCAAGGTAAGTGTATTCTTTTAAATGCTCAATTTTTTGTTCATTGTAAAAGAAGGAGACATTTAGAGGAAGGCCCGCTCTTCTGAATATTATTACTTTAGTTTTTGATCAATTTACTTTTAATCCTAGTTCTTTAAAGTACTTTTCTAGAATATTAATTTTCAGTTGTAATGCTTTGGGCGTTGTGGCAAGTAAACCCATGTCATCTGCGAATAACAGTATATGTAGTATTTTGTTGATTAACTCAATTCCAGATAGCTTTGTTCTATTAAGGTTGTCAGGTAGGTCATGAATAAACAAGGAGAACAAAAGAGGGGAATTTAATTCACCTTGCATTCTTCCCTCTGTGATGTTCATTGGGCTAGAATAACCTTCCTTAAGTTTTATCTTTGTTTGACCTTCATGATAAAGGTGCTGCATTATTCCAATAATTTCCCCCGATAATCCCATATCAATCAGTTTGTTCCAAAGCTTTTCATGAGAAATTGAAGGGAAGGCACGTTCAAAATCGATGAATAGTGGGTCATCAAATTTGATCATCGCATCCTCTGCCTCCTTGCTCATCTGGGAATAACTTGTTCTTGTCTCCCCAATCAATTATCCTATTACATAGAATTTGTGTAAATAGTTTTAGGGAGTTGTTTATTAATGTTATCGGACGGTAGTTTATCGGGTCTTATGTGTCACCTTTTTTGTACAACATAGTTGTCGTAGACAAAGGCCATTCTGCTGGAATAACGTCGTTCCGTAAGATACTGTTAAAAATATTTAATAATGGTGAAGTACCAAGGTCTGATAGATTTTTGTAAAATTCATTCGTTATCTGGTCTAAGCCTGGTGCTTTGTTTAGTTCTGCCTTTTTGATTGCATTTTTTAACTCTTCCAAAGTAATTTCTTTGTTCATGTCTGACATCACTGAATGTTATCTTCGGATTTCTATCAGGCATTAACTCATTATAAAAAGTTTTCCACTTTGATTCTTGTACAGGATTTGGTGGGGAAGAAACACGCTTGTAATACCTTACTGCTCCCCAAAACTCTGAAGGAGATTTACATTCATTTATTTTATCTGATATGCTTTTATTGTATAGTTGCTTCTTGGTTCCTAATAAAATTTTATATTCTCTCTTAGCTTTAATATAATCACCGCGATAAGGATCTACCCATCCGCTTCTTTTTGCAGTTTTTAGTACTAACTTCAGTAATTGTTTTTTGTTTTTGCATTCATAATCGAAGTATGGTTGTTTATAAACTTGCCCTGAATTGCTCACTTGCATGTTCACTTGCTTAGCCGTAGTCATAATTGCCTTATTAAAGTCCGATATTGAACTTATTCCGTGCAGATTTTCATCTAACGCCAATTTAAATGAGTCTTTTCTTGAGGAATACCACTTGATCTGTTGTGTTTTACTTTGTATAGCATTATCAACACCTAATTGTAGACACACTGGGAAATGACTCGAGTAAGGAAGTTTTTTGACATTCAATGAAGTCACATACGGAAGAACAATATCATTGCAAACCAACAAATCAATTAAACTATTCCCCTTAGTTGATATATGTGTGTAATCACCTTGTAGATCTTTATTTGTCCGCCTATTCAGAACCGTTAGATTGAGATTGTCACAAAGTTCAATTAAAGAACGGCCTCTTCGATTTATAGTTTGATTACAACTATTACGACAGTTAGCGATAAACTGATATGACAGAGGCTCTTCCATTTCACCTTGTAATACACCAATCCTGGCGTTCATGTCTCCACAAACAATTAATTTATGATTTGGACATAGTTCCATTTGCTCCTCTAACCATTCAAATAAGTGAAAAATTATCTGATCTTGTTCTGCAGCCGATTGCACGTATATTTTGACTATGATAAGGTGATCATTATGCATACTATTTTGCAAAGTGACAATTAAATTTGGTAAATTTTTATATTCAATTAACCTATATTTGGTTTCATCGTATAAGGTTGCTAGCCCACCAATTCCTCTACCCCTAATAGCTTTTTTGTATGCTAGAGCTTCAATGAGCTTATATTTACTGAGATAACCATACAATTTTAAGTTTGACAAGGCCCAAGTTTCAGAAAGACATTATATCATGAGCCAACATGAAAGCTTGTTCATTAGTATTCAGATTATATAAATTTACAAAACCTTCAATATTCCACGTTAGCAGTTTGCAGTTGAATTCTGAGTTCCTAATTATGTGCTCTGCGGGATCGGATCGTCAAATTTGCTTAACAGTGCCATCCTGCACTTTAAATCTCTGAATAACTCTCTCGTCCTTTTTTATGATCAGAGAATTCCTCCTTATGGAGCCGACAATTGTAGAATCTGCCAATTTCAGAGCCTTAAGTTTCTCTCGTAATATTTTTTGTTGACTGCGCTCCAATTTAGATCGATCATATTTAATGTAAATTTTTTCTTTAAAAATTTCGGATTTTCTTGCTGCTTCTTGGATCAGTCGTTTATCCAAAAATTTTACTAGCTTTAAGCTAATCGGCATGTTTGATCCCGGTATTGGTTTCCCCACACGCAATACATCATTGATCATAATTTCTTCTTGGATTCCTATTTTGATCCATAGCGATTTTAGCGATTGCACCAATGAGGCTAACGGTTCTTCCATGGGCTCCACGACACCGAATATTATCAGGTTGTTTTTCCGTATTGATTGCTCCACATTTTGCACTGATTCATGTAGTGAACTAACTTGGTTTGACAGTGGGCTAATTGCAGTTTGAATGTCCTCTTTAATATTGTTCCTTAATTCTTCTAAGTCTTTTTTAGTCAACATATTTTTAAGTTTCTTAAGAGTTGGACTATGCGTAGAGCTACAATTAGAATTCTCAATAATACTTTAACAGTCCCTGAGTCGTTTTGTTCCTTGCCAAATTTCCACACTCGATGGACTTTCAAAAACACTGCTTACTGAACTATTTAAGCTAGTCTCAATAGATGATGTAACACTACTCTTTGAATTATTCGTTTGACTCATCAGAACAAAAATATGTTAAGCTATCTCAAGAGTACCAGTAAAAAGACAGAAAGAATAAAATTAAGAACGAACTGTCAAAGTGAGGAGCTAACTAAATTCATGTCCTCTCTCTTTTGAGGTTCCAGCCAAACTCTAGTTATAATCAAATGATAATCTTAGTAACTAACAGATTACGAGTAGAAACAGCAAAAGGAAGTTCTAATAAATGTTTATGCTTTTCAAATTCCTCGCAACATGCTTTTTTACATTTTGAGACACTTAAATTAGTATACATGCTATCATTGTCATACGTAACTAGATAGTACTTAGTGCTTGGATCCAGCTTTACATTCAATAGTAACAATAATAAATGTGAAGTGTCTAAAATTAAATTAGGTATGGCTGGCATTAAGGGTTTTAAAAGGAAGTCAACTAAAGTACTTTTAGGTAAAAAGGTGAGACTGAGAAGCAAGCATAAAATACAAGGCAATACAAATGTAAAAAAAATACTGAAGTATAGAAGTTAACAGGGTAGATTTACTAAGCCTCTCGTACAGACAAGAGATAAAATGCGCAGCTTGAGCTAAAGAGTATTATTTGTAACGTATCTCAGGTATGAGATACAATATACGATAGAATAAGCAGTATCAAAGATCCAAGATACTGAATTCTGCATATTGTATCGAAGATCCTAGATACAATAGTATTTCCGCATCGAAAAGTACCTTAGATTCAAGATACACGATACGTTCTGTTTGTATCTCAGTAAAAGATACAGATACATTTTTGTAAATCTGGGTATCTAGGTACAAAAGTATCGGATACTTGTACCGGGTATCCCATCCCTGCATTCAAATAGTAAAATAACATTCCGTTCAATTGGAGAACGTTTTTACAAGGCAAGTTGATTTTAACACAGATAGTCGAAGAACTCGGAGCTAAGGGAAAGCTAGGAAACAAAATTGTAATAAAATGATTTTTGTTGTGTGGACCTTTGACTCAAAGCTAAGTATATATCAAAGCAGAGATCGTGTAATAAAGAATAGCCGCAAAAAAATCAATTCTCGTCTGTCGGTTCATATAAAAGAATCTAAAACCATTTATCCCCGCATATATTTGTACCAACTTCAATGACCTAATTTTTCTAACATTGTATTGTTTGTCTACTGAGTACCTTGCCTTCAACTTCAAACTCCTAATAATACCTTCACTAACAGAACATAGTCCAATGAAACAATTCAGCACATAATTTGTTATCACAGGCGTAACAATCCCGGTTGCAGAAACAACAATATGAACTGGCAGTGGGAGCTGAAATAGCATCCTAATCGAAACGAAATTCATGACAAGAGTTATAGCAAAAACAACGTACAAAGATACAAAAATTGCATGTTCCAAAGAATTCCGGGATATTATAAGCAAAAGCCAATATTGGTTGTACAATTGGAAGGTATTTTTCAAATCTAAAACTTGATTTTGCAATGTGCCAACCTTTGAAAGTTTTGATATGCGTTGTAAGCACTTAAAAACATTTTTAACGAATGCAACCCAAGTAATTAAAAAGATGCAAGCAATTTTCAGAAATTCCATTGCTACTGGACACAAAACAACAAATCGCAGTAGCCAACTAGCAAAAAGCATGGTCTTGTTCATATCCAATGTATCGAAACACAAACAAATCAAATAGAAGGCAGGGTCCAGGCGAGAAACAATTAAAGCTATTGCAATTACAATAGAACAAAGGAATAAAGCTACTGGAGCTAGACAAAATGACATGTCAAGGAAGAATTCCATTCCAGAGATACTTGGATGACACGGATGATGATTGTCGGCAAGTCTTTGCTCTGTAAACAATTAAAGGTATTTTTAATTTTAGATATAACGCTGAAGAAGATAAGAAGACCCATTTGGTTGGAATCTTGCGTGCAACTAAATATTATAAGTGGCTAAAAACCCAAAAAATGTCAACGGCAAGTGGATTTCACGTACAATGTCTTCCGGCATAAAGTGGTTTCACACTCTTTGTTAATATGGTATACAGTACATGTTTCTGTTGGTAGGCCAATCTAACATTTAGAGTGCTTTGCTTCGAGCTAGAGCTACTGAAATGCCAAAATTTGTAAAATACTATATTCAAACCCGATAAAATTTAAAACTCCAGTGCAGTTGATTTACGTATCTAAAAAACCCTTATTGTAGATATGTATTTCCTCGTGTCATGTCAAATTGCCGACTCCGTTGGGCCGAACGCTATAATGCCGAATTTTAAATGCCGAAATTAATTCTATGCGGAACATCATATTACCGCCTTATGTAAAATACGCTGCAGTTATAAAAACATCAAAAGCACTAACAAGAAATTTTTCATCATTTTTATATACCATCATCCTTTCTTTACACTTTTGATGTCTATAGTTACACCTGTAGTTTACGGTGTTGCCTTTGATGCTGTCCTCTTCGTATAAATATCCATCGAAGGATACAAAATCCTTTCCCATTCCAGGACTCGGAATATATTCCAGTAATTCAGTCGATAACTTTTTTAAAACTTTTGAAAGTCTGTACACTCTGAGTATAGTTCACTGCGAATACTAATCATGTTTACAGATCATGCTTTCAGATCGGGATTACATACCATGTTCGCAGATTGTGTTTGCATATCCTGTTCGGTTATGATAACAATTCGGCAAAACATATTTAGGTAATGCCCAAAGTCGGCACTATCCAAAGTCCGCAAAACGACTTCGGCATTATAGCGTTTGGCAAAATGGATTTGGCAATTCGACATAGAACCGCATTTACTAGCCTTCCCATCACCCGCATGCATGCGGCTGCAAAAAGGGGAAAAGAGCAATAAAAAATGATCACATACTGAATTAGAAACATTAAGATCCAGGTTTGAACATAATTAAAACACCCAGATTTACCTTTATTAAGACAACGTGCATCTTTTTTTAAACTTGAAACTCCGGTAAATCTATTTACAACAACCAAATCGCATTTAAAATTGCTCGACCCTCAAAGACCTCGTTCAAAATAATAAAGCCCCATCGAAATTACTTAACTCCAATATACCTTGTTTAAAATAAAAAACCCCCATCTAAACTACTTACCGTAAATCTCGGATTAGAAACATATTTTCGAAATTTCACAAACAAATAAAACGTGCATATGCATTAAGGCACGGGGATTGTAATGATTTTTTTGTCATCAAAATCTATCCAAAAACAAAAGCAGAATCTAAAAAACCAAATTTTCTTTTCAAAAATATTGCAAAATTTTTAATTTGTTTTCAAAATTTAGGAAAAAAATTGCAAGTGTACTTAGACACGGGGATTTTATTGAGCTATTTGAAACCGGAATCGGATGATAAATGAGAGAGGAGATAGAAATAAACTTTCTGCGTACATACAGGATCACGTCTTATTAGTATGATGGTCGTTTGTAATTTAATTTATTCAACTTTCCTGTCTTTTCGTTGTACATGCACATAAAACCACTTTGCCCCCAGGATACAATCCGTGACCTAGTAAGCCGCTTTGCTCTTCTCCGACCACAATTCAATAAAGATCCCAGTACAGACGATATTTTTTCTGAATACAGATACAGTAAACCAGGTTTTACAACTGTGCAATGCTTTACAAAGGCTTATGGCAGCTTTCAAAAATATTCATTTATAAATGTTATTCCAAACAGAGCTTTACCTGTGTTCAAACAATGTTCAAATTTAACAAGGTGATTGAATCCCTTCACAAAGTCCTCTCCATTTATGTACGTAGTAGCTCCAATCAAAAGAATATTTTTTAATTGAAT
>JAQGBU010001532.1:0-12474 GCA_034698605.1 Isotoma decorata | reverse complement strand
ACAAAAGGCTTCTTTCAACAGTGTTTTAAGCGAATTATTTTGCAAATGACGAGTAAAGACAAAAAAAACCTTTAAAACTTTTTTATCTATAGTTTTTTTCATTGCAATGTAATATATTTGGTGAGTTTTGTTTAAAAATGCAAGTTTTTTTTAGTAAACTCGAAAAAAAATATATTTGGTACATTAACTCCCCCCGGAATAACCCCCCTCCCCGGAATATAACCCCCCTTTTTTGGAGGGTTGAAACAATAACTCCCCCGGTGGTTCTATACCGGGAAATACGGTAACTTGTGTAATATTCGTAGACTGTTAAAAAAAATGCATGTTATGTAATTGAAAACCAGGTGGTGAAGAACTCTGATGACATTTTCAAGCAAAAGGGTGTTGGTATTTTTTACAATCAAAATGGAGAAGAAAGGGTGTCCATCCTTGTTGACTCGCCATCCGGAAATACGTTCAATAAATTGGCTGATATGATGAAATGTAAGCGATTTAAAACAGCCTTTGGGCTTGCAGGAGAGGGCTTTTAATTCGGGGGCTTTTAATTCGGTACATACATGGACTGTTTTTGTGCATTGAACTAATACTTTCATGATTTTTCACAGCTTTGGAAACTGATGTAAGACTTAAGGAAATGAGTGCATTCTATCCAAAGCAATGCATTGATGCAAAGTATTCTGTTGAGGTTAATCTTGAGAAAGCTGCATTAAAAAGGTAACATCTACAACAGTTTCCATTTAGAACGGAAAGTTATCAAAATGTACTTCAAATGTTTGGATAATTTGCAACTAGGAATCTGACAGAAATAAATATTTTGTGGCTTGCGTGCAATGACAATAATTATCCTGTGGTGGATCACGAAAAACATGGAATTTTGGAGAAGGTAAGAGACAATGAGAAAGGAAAAAGTGTAAAAATTCCATTTTTACAGTCCCGAGGGGAAATAAATAGTGTTTTTGGAATTTTCTATGATAGTTGAAGCAATTTATAATACAAACAATTTCCCAAATTGGTTTTAGGCTGTTTTCAATATCTGGTCGGAGTTATTCCTGTCTATTTATGAGGATCAAAATGCTCCAGAGAAAAAGCTTTTCCAGGTAACGAATTAATGTTTGTGTAACAAATCATAAAATACTGTAAAACGCGATTTAGAACCCCCCCCTTAAATAACTCCCCAGGTCTAGCGACTGGTTTGAAAAAATAACATCCTCCCCGGAATAGAGCACCACCCTTTTTGGAGAGTTGAAAAATAATTCCCCATGGGGTTCTAAATCGCGTTTTACGGTAACTTAGCGTAGGTGACAGTTTCTGTTGGACATACTTAAGACGTTAAGAAACTTTCATTTAAAGATTCAGGAAGCCACCTTAAATCAAATAAAAAGCTTCCGGAACCCTGCAATACCTCCAGTGAGTTTCAATCATCTTGAAGATCTCGCAGATTCAGTAGCCATCGTTGGCATGAGTTTAAGATTTCCAGGAGCCAACAACCCTGAAGAGTTTTGGGACCTTTTGATCAAAGGAAAAGACGGGATCGTCAAAGTTCCAGAAAACCGGTGGAATGAGGATCAATCTCTCTATTTAAATGAGAATGTTAAGGAAACCCTTGCTGGATTTCTAAAATGCCCGATTGATGAAATAGATGGTAAATTTTTCGGACTGAGCGGAGCAGAATTGTCTTTTTTGGACCCTCAGGCACGTCTGACTTTGCAAGTTATGTGGGAATCCCTGGAACACGCTGGAATGAACCCTTTGGAATTGAAAGGATCAAAGACTGGAGTGTTTGGAGGATGGTGGAGAACAGATTATAAGGAAATGATAGAGCAAGTTGGAGTGGATGAACAAGAGTTTTTCCGAATTTACATGGGGAACTCCCTAGGGACTCTTAGTGCCCGGATTTCTCATATTTTAGAACTTGTAGGTCCATGCATTTCAACGGAATCGGGTTGCTCCACTTCAATTGTCGCTGTTGACATGGCATGCAAAAGCCTTTTAAATGAAGATTGCGACGTTGGACTGGCCTTCGGGGTTAATTTGCTTATTCATCCCTTTAGTAATGAAATGATGAATTTTGTAGTGGCAAAGGATGGGCATTGTAAGACATTTGATGCTGAGGCAGATGGATTTGGACGAGCTGAAGGATGTGCCGTCCTGGTTTTGAAGCGTTTTGCTGACGCTGTGAGGGATGGAGATGGAATCCATGCACTTATCAGAGGTTCTGCAATAGTTCAAGAAGGTCCTAGTAAGAGCATGGGAACTCCTACGAAACAATGTGAAGCACTTGCTATGCATCTGGCCCTTGAAGACGCTCGTGTGGAGCCTCATCAAGTCACTTTTCTAGAAACCCATGGCACTGGCACGGCTTTAGGAGATCCTTTGGAAGTTGCTGCAATTACGCAAGTGTATTCCAAGGACAGAGATGAGCCCTTGGTCATTGGGTCAGTCAAGACCAATGTGGGGCACACTGAATCTTGTTCTGGTATTGCAGGAATTATCAAAACTGTTTTGTCCCTTCAAAACCAACTCATTCCACCTCATAGAAATTTTAAAACCCTCAACCCAGAAATCAATCTGGACAAAATTCCAGCTGTGGCCGCAGATAATATTAAATTTAGTTTTCAGTAGTTACGCTACAGGGCAGTAGTTACGTTACAGGATTAGGTGTAGTGTATGTACTTTGGACTTGTTCTTTCTTGTTAGGAAATTGTCCGTTGGACTTGAGTGTAGTATGTAAGTGTGAGTGATTTTGACCAGTACAACTTGAATGTTCAAGGAGAATAGTCTCAAGTTTTTTACTCCTTATTCTTTGTGAATCGATTTCATGAAAATTATAAGTTTTATTAATTGATTGAAGTTTGCTTGTTGATTGATTGAGTGTGGTTTGTTAATAAATATCTATTTGTTTTATGATAACCACATTGACCTTTGAACTCATCTGATTCATTTGAAGCCATTTAGAAGTGGGAAATTCTAGTAGGCACTCTCAGTAGGAGAGTAGTGAATTTAGATAGTTAAAAAGGCTCATCATCATCATCATTAACCTCACTGGAGGTCAAATTGTCGCTGCACATCCATTAGAGCTATCTAAGGCTTTGAAATACTTCCCCGTAGCTGGTCGGCGGCTACACCAGCAATTATTCCCTTAAGTTCTTTCAAATGGCAAAAGAGGTGTGATGGAAAAGCACGCATTGCTGGAGTAAGTTCTTTTGGAATTACTGGAACTGATGGTCACATAATTATACAAGAAACCCCCGAGTACCCTTCTCAAGGGTTATCCCTCACCTCAGTTCAACCCATCAATATCTTAAAGCTCTCCTCTAAAACTAAAGAAGCCATGCTGGATATGTTATCTACATACAAAACATTTCTTTCTGAGTCAAAAGAAGATCTTTCTAGTATTACTTACACCGCAAATTCAAGCAGGGGAGACTTCTAGTACCGAACAGCAATTACTGGAAAAGACAAAACGGAAATTTTGGAAAAACTGGAGAAGCAATCTTATGAAATAAAACAAGTAGAAAATGAGACCCCAAAAATTTTCTTCTTTTTCACGGGTCAAGGGTCACAATATACTGGAATGGCTAAAGGGCTTTACGAAAGTTGTCCAACATTTAAAATGCATTTTGACCAATGTCAAGAAATACTAGAGAAACAATTTAGCATTTCCATTAAAGATGTTCTATGGGGTAATGATGGAGCGTCCCGCATTTCCAGAACAATTTACAGCCAAACGTCCATTTTTTGCATTGAATTCTGTCTTTTGAAAGTATGGGAATCATGGGGAGTTAAGCCAGACGCTGTGGTAGGTCACAGCCTGGGAGAATTTGCTGCAGCGGTGGCAGCCAATGTTTTGACGCTGAAAGATGCCTTGACGCTTGTAGCAGAAAGGAGCATTCTTATCGACAGTCTTCCGCAAGGAAAAATGATTGTAGTAAAAAGTAATTACTCAAGCGTGTTGGATTCACTCAAGGCTGCATTCAGTTCTGAACATCAACTTTTGGATATCGCTGCCATCAATTCTTCAGAGCAAACTGTCCTCGCTGGGTCACAAAAAGGCGTGGAAGCGTTAGCGAAATTCTGCAAAAATAACCAAATAAAAAGCGTCATTCTCGAAGCAACACATGCTTTCCATTCAAGACACATGGAACTCATGTTAGAAAAATATCAGAAAATAGCTTCCAACATCAAATATTCAAACCCAGCCTGTTTGTACATTTCTGGAATGGAAGGAAGCGTCGTTGACGCTGGGCAAATAAACGCTGAATATTGGACTAGACACACAAGAGAGCCAGTGCAGTTCTTAAAAGCATGCGAGTCTGCCATTCAAAGTGGATACTCTTTGTACCTCGAGATTGGACCCCAACCGATTTTGTCATCTCTTTTCATGATAAATATTGACACCATGTCCATCCCAGGCCCAACTCCAGTCTGTCTTCCATCTTTAAAGAAACAATAAGAGGAATGGTCAACAATGTTTTCAACGCTTGCAAACCTTTACACAAATGGAATTGACATAAATTGGCAAGGTTTGTACCAATTCGCCCCAAGAAGGAAAGTTGTAGTTCCG
Source organism: Isotoma decorata (assembly GCA_034698605.1). Classification (NCBI taxonomy): domain Eukaryota; kingdom Metazoa; phylum Arthropoda; class Collembola; order Entomobryomorpha; family Isotomidae; genus Isotoma; species Isotoma decorata. The sequence continues at coordinate 7,910 of JAQGBU010001532.1, read as the reverse complement.
TTCTACCCATTTCAGAATAAACCTTACTGGTTTGATGTCAAAGGTAACAATAGGCCAAGGCCAATTCACCCTCTCGTTGGAAATCCTATACCGAATCCATCCCAAATGAAATTATATCAAAATTTCTTAGAGGTGAACAAATTGTCTTATTTAAAGGACCACGTCATTGAAAAAACTATCGTATTCCCTGGAGCAGGTTTTGTGGAAATGTGCATGGTCGCTGGACACGCTGCATCCAATTGCTTAGACGACGCTTATGTCCCACCCGTAGCTCCGTTTACTCTTGAAAACTTTGTTATCGAAGCCCCTTTAGCCCTGAATGAGAAGGAAAAAACTGAAATTCAGATCACAGTTTCCAACGAGGACTCAAGTGACCCAAAAGTAACAGTCTATACAAAATTGTGCCTTGACAAAGAGACTCAAAAATGGATTCGACACGCTTCCGCCTCTTTCTCTCCTTACGCGTTACAATTTCCAGGTCAAGAAATGTGTCTTAATGATTCGCTGGAAGATGTCAAAGCCCGTTGCACTCGAGTGACAGAAAAACCCTGTACGGAATATTACGAAAGATTTTACGAATTCGGCTTAAAATTCGGAAAAACGTTTCGAACTTTAGGAGCATCTTGTAAAGACCCTAGTAAAGTAGAGGGCCTTTTCGAGCTCTTCTTCACCTCTTCCCAATTCACATCAGATTCCTACATCTGTCATCCAGTTGTGATCGATGCAATGCTTCAAGCAACCATGATAAGTTCAGACCAAGATCCAAATAACATCCATGTTCCAATATCAATCGAACAATTTATTTGGTATGGAAAAAGTAATTCGGATAAACGATTCATTCATTGTCGAAGTGTAGATAAAAACTTCGGATTTGAAAAAGAATCCATTGTCACAACATTATATGATGGAGATGGCCACCGCCTTGCAATTATGATTGGAGCAACCTTCATGGAGACTTCTGTAAGTACAATAATATCTGTGATTGAAGCTCAACGAACTGCATTACCAAATATGTATCAAGAAGTTTGGAGAGAAATGTTGGGTCCTTTAGAACGAAGGATTTCAAAAAGTGTCAACTTTGACCTTTTGTTTTCAGAAGATTTTAAGAAATCTTTATCGGAAATGAATGAACTTGATGAAGCAGGGAGAATTAACTATGAAAAAACTAATCAATTGTTTTTCCTTTACATGGTAAAAGCACTCCAAGATCTGGGATTCACTTCCGGACAGAACGTCCGTCTAACATTATTTTGTGAAGAGATGATGAAGGAATTGAATATTCAACCCCTCAAGGGACTTTTTCTATACATTCTAAATGAGCTGGTCATCGAGGGCTTCATGAGAATTTCAGATTGTGATACTCATGGAAATTCTTTTGAAATTTTAAATCCCCTTCCATCCAAGAAACAAGTTTGTACTGCTATCGAATCAATTTATTCTGAATTATATCCTGAAATTACTCCAGAAACTGATGCCTATTATGCAACTGCGAAGAAACTTGCGGATATTTTAAGTGGAAAGCAATCTGCTCTTTCAATTTTGTTCCCTGAGGACCCCAACGACCTCTCACCTCCAGCAGGGCCGTATCGAGAAAAAATTTCGGAGGGGGTTTTTTCTATCCCCTCAATATATTTCGGGGAGGGTTTAGCCAAGCCCCTTCCCTATCCCTCCAATGTTGATTTTTAGATTTCGGGGGGGGGGGTTTTGACCCTTAAAACCCTAATTCAGATACGGCCCTGACCTCCAGAGGTATTTTACAACAAGTCAGAAGTAGGCATACGGGATACCTGCATTATGACGAAAGTGACTTTGACCATTTTGCAAAATATCGTTTCTAACGCTGAAAGTATGATCCCGGTGATAAGAATTTTAGAAGTTGGAGCTGGAACAGGAAGTTTCACCAGAACATTTGTGTCCTTGTTGAACGAAAGCGAGATAACTTATGAATACACGTTCACAGACATCTCGCAAAGTTTCTTCCGATACGGAGAAAAAGTATTCTCTAAGAATGGTGACACAGGGTCAAAAGGAAAAGCCTTTTACAAAACTTTCAATGTCGAGATGGACCCTTTGGCTCAAGGGTTCATTCCACATCATTATGACATCATTTGTGCCCAATGGGTCATCCACGCAACCAAAGACTTACGGCAATCCCTTGGAAACATCAGGAGTTTGCTGAGACCCGGAGGAATGCTTTTACTTTCGGAATTGCCCGAGCCCTTCAGAGGAATTCGGTTAACTGTCGGGGTTTTGGATGGTTTCTGGAGATTCACGGACCATGACCTGAGGCCAGTTAACTGTGAACTAAGTGCTGACAAGTGGAAACCCTTACTACATGAACAAGGGTTTGAGAAGGCGTCAGTTTTCGAAGCGTATTTGGGACACACTGCTGTCATTGCTGCGCAAGGGTGTGGTGATATCGATACTTGTAGCTTGAATGCCCTTACCGACCGTTGCAAACTAAAGGTCCAAGATGAAGAACGAACTTGGATGATATTCTCCGATGAACCTGAATCATCGCAGTTTTTTACTAGTCGGTTGGCTGAGATTGGGAAAAGGACGGTGGTGGTAAGACGCTCTAACGAATTCAAAATTCATTTGGACAAAGAAAATGCTAGTACAGAAATTGAAATGGATTCTAAAGATGAGTCACACATGGAAAACGTGTTTGATCAAATGTTTCCATACTCAAAAAATAAACCCTTTCTGCCCGAAGGGATCATATTCCTCTGGGGTATGGAAAATGTTACAGAAGATTATCAAACATTTGCAAAGCCTTTTCTTGAATTGTCAAAGATTTTAGTCGGGCTGGATTCTCCGGTAAAGCTTTTTATTTTCTCAAGAGGATTATTGCCAATCGGAGACCACGAACAAGCTCTGTGTCAGCGCCGCACGCTGACCTTCTCCAGCGACTAACAATTGTTGATGATGCTGAGAGGCTGCCAAGGATAACTCAGATTTGCAGACTTTAACCTTTTACTACTTTCACCACTAACACTACTTTCCCTTTGAAAGTGCGAACTATTAACTCCCTTGAGTTTTGATGCTCTAATGCTAGGTGAAAATAAATATTGAGAGCCAGTGGTTTTCAATTAACTAACAAAAAAAATGAAATTAATTTATTTCCACTTCCTAGTTTCTAAGAAATCTCACGGATAACGGAGCTACTTACAATGTGATGTTCTTCATCCAACATCCAAAATCTCTCTTTCTTACAAAAATTAAACACACACACAAGAAATGTCTGACTTTTATCAGACAAAAGTTCAACACACTTTTTACATTTTGAAGGTCAAGTTCAAACCTAATGCTATATTTTAACCTTAAAGAATTTCACAATGTTCTATCACTAAAAAATGCAATACACAATAACACAAAAATCTAGAAAACTATTCTTCTAGAACACCAAATGACACACAAAAAATACACAAGGTTATTTTGACAACTTCAAAATACTTTGAACTTTGCACACGAGCTCAACACTTTGCACACGAACTCACAAAATTGTCAAACTAAACTAAATACTAGCAGACATATGGGTAAATTGACACACAATATTCACTTATAGTCCCCAAACCAAAAACTACCCACTCTACTACTACAGAATTCCCAAATCATAAAAATAAACTTAAATTTACTAATACGTCATCGACACTCTGCCATTTGCAAATTGTCTATTAGGAATGGCGAAAGTGTTGACAAATGAAAACAATAACTTACAAACGCGATGTATCGACCTCGAGCCAAGAACTGCAATTTCTGAAGCATTGCGTGAAGGATGGGCAGAGATTTTTATTGATGACATGGAAAATTGTGTTGGGTACAGGGCGAACCGTAGGCATATCTTGAGACTAACAACTTGCAAAATGTCAAATACAACTCAAACCATTCCCAAGTCTCCAAGATTTCATTTAGTTTTACCTCCAACAAATGCCATTTCTGATTTAAAGTTCGGACCAATAACTGAAAAACCGGTTTTAGGAGAAAACGAAATAGAAATTGAAGTAAGAGCATTTTCCTTAAATTTTCGTGACCTTTTTGTGGTTTTGAAACCTAGTGTTGAATTTGAGAAGATGAACACTGTCGGGGCTGACTATGCTGGTGTTGTTTCAGCCCTAGGATCAAATGTCACAGGTCATAGAATTGGCGACCCTGTTTTTGGAATTACTGAAGGCGATGCTTTACCAAGCCACATAAAAACTGAGGAGGATTTAGCTCTTGCCATCCCAAAGCACATGACATTTGCTGAGGCTTCGACCCTGCCCGTTGTAGCTAACACCACTTACCTCTGCCTTGCTAAAACTGCCAAGTTAAAAGAAGGAGAAACAATTCTAATTCACACAGCGTCGGGAGGAGTTGGACTTTGCGCTGTTCAACTGGCACAATCGCTGAATTGTAGTATCATCGCTACCGCTGGAAGCGCAAGAAAGCGCGCATACCTAAAAAACCTTGGAGTAAAACATGTATTCAATTCCAGGAATACAAATTACGAAACTGGAATTCGAGAGATTTTAGAGGGCAAAGGTGTGGATGTAGTTTTGAATTCGCTTACAGGTCCTGGGTTCAAAGAGGCGTCTCTTGCATTATGTAATCAAGGAGCACGATTTGTCGAGATGAGTAAATTAAATATTTGGACCAAGGAAGACGTCAAGGCCCGTAGGAACGATATCTTTTACGAAATAGTGGATTTGACTAGTGTCCCTCTTCAGGAGGTTAAGGAATTTTTGAAAGAAATTCAAAACTATCTCGAATCTTCATTAATAAAACCTATTCCTTATGTGAGGTTTGACGTCTCTGATATTCGCGAAGCGCTGAGTTACATGCAGAAAGCGAAGCACATTGGAAAAATTGTTTGTATCCTGCCAGAAGCCAAGTTTCTTAAGAACACATGTCTTACCACCGGTCAAAGTTCAGAAAAGAATATTCCCATGTTTAATGACAGAAGTACCTACATCATCACAGGAGGTTTAGGTGGTATCGGTATGGAAGTTGCTAAATGGATGGCTGGGTCAGGTGCAGCTCATATTGCCCTTGTCGGAAGAAATCTACCTAATCTAAAAGCAGCTGAAGAAATTCAGAAGCTAAGGGCCAACAGTGTTAATGTCATTGTGAGCCAAACCGATATAGGGAGCTTTGAGCAATGTCAAAAACTTTTGGATGTTTTAAGTTCAAAAGTGACGAGTCTTCCACCCGTACGTGGGATAATGCATGCGGCGGGTGTGCTAGCAGATGCAACAATTGAGAATCAATCTTGGAACAAGTTTGAATCAGTTTTCAACGCCAAGGTCAGAGGCGGCTGGAATCTTCACAAATTGACCTTGAACTGCCACCTGGAACATTTTGTGATGTTTTCTTCTGGAACTGTGAATATCGGAGCACCCGGTCAGTCTAACCATGTTGCAGCCAACGCATTTCTGGACTCTCTTGCTAGCTTCCGTCACTCAATTGGACTGCCAGCAACAAGTGTCAATTGGGGTCAGTGGGGGCAAGTGGGCGTGGCTGCAAATATGGAACTAGCATTTCTCAAGCCGATGACTCCTTTACAAGGGATTTCAGCTTTGGACATCATTATGAGAAAGCAGCGGCTTCAAACTTTTGTGGTAGAAACGGATTTTAAAATAATAAAAAAAGCATTACCTCGAATATGCAAATACTTGGAAGAACTCAAAGATAGAAAAGGTGATAAAATTGAAGAACTGGAGATAAATAAGGAAGGATTTTGGAAGGAGTACGACGCTGCAGGAAACAAAGAGAAGCAACATCAAGTAGTTTCAAAATACATTCGATCTCTTATTCGACAAGTTTTGAAATTGGACGAGAACGATTCCTTCGACGACGATTCAAATCTTCAAGACATGGGAATGGATTCTATGATGATGATCGAAATGAAGAACTTTCTTCAGTCTCTTGTAGGTGACAGAGCAAAAATTACAGTTAATTCTGTAAAAGATTGTAACACAGTGAGAAAACTTGGAGAACGAATTGTCCAACTGGTGGCAGGTGTCGAAGATATTCCGATACCAACAAAAGAAGAGCTGCGACAACTAATCCGTGAAGATGCTCAGTTACCTCTGGAAATTAAACCTGCAACTGGAAACTACTGCAAAATATCCGAAATGCACACTGTTTTGGTGACAGGGGTCACTGGAAATCTCGGCCCCTATATATTAAGGGAAATATCAAAACGACCGAATATACGAAAAGTGTACTGCTTAATGAGGCCGAATGCAAAACTGTCCTTGAAGGAGAGACTTCGTCAAATAATAATTGAAAAAGGTCTCCAATCTGAAATTCAAATAGAAAATATCCACTGCATATCTGGGAACATTCGGTTACCGAATTTCGGACTCAGTGAAGAAATTTATTCAAGCTTGAGCAAGGAAATCGATGGAATATTTCATCTTGCGGTGAAACCAGGCATTCTTGACTTTTATCGTAAAGATTTACCTTCAGACGACAGTGTTCGATGTGTAAATGTCGAAGGGACAAAAGAAGTTCTGAAATTCGCTTGCTCCCATAAAACCAAGTATGTCTTTCATGCATCTACAACAGTAGCAGTTTCAACTTTAGACAAAGACGAAAGACTTTCCGAAGAATGGCCAGAAGTTCATGACTTTGACGATCTTCCAAACAGCGCTTATCCAATCTCCAAATTTGTATGTGACTTACTTATAGCTGAAGCTGTCCGACGTGGAATTCCCTGTAAAGCTTTTAGATTCCCGTTTATCGGTGGGGATAGCAAAACCGGGAAGAATGTGGCAGTTCTTAACAACCACTTATTACTTCGAATGATGGCTTACATGAAGTTGGGGGTGATGCCTGCAATTTGCATTCCGTTTATGATCGTTCCTGTGGATATTTGCGCAGATATTTCTTGTCGACTCTTTTTCAACGATGAGGCAGGATTCGAAATTTACAATGTGTCTAATCCATATTCAAACGATGAACAAGAATTAGAAGATATTTCAGAAGGGTTTGGGTACCCTGTGGATATCATTGACCCTGATGAGTTTATTGAAAAAGTTAGAGAGGCTGAAGATAGTGAACTTTTGGTTTTTGTTAAGAAGGGTGTTGAATCTCATAAACAAGAATTGGAATGGATCCAGCATGATATTCCGAGTCCAGCCAAAGCTTGGATTATTAATAGAAAACATGTTTTTGTAAGTGAGAAATTGACACGGTTGATTCCAGAGTATCCTCAATGTATGGAATCTTCTTCGGATATTCTTGTCAGAGATCTTAGAGAAGCTAAAGAGAGCGGAATTTTTAATAAATTAGGGCTAGCAGTTACGTAATGTAATATTGTTTTGTATTAATGCCAATAATACAGACACCTTAACGTCTTTACTTTTAGGGATTTTTTGTTGCTTATACATAGGGATTTTGAATCGTTTTATTTGTTGGCTTCTGTTTACCACAGAAATATTAAACTTATTAAGCTTGTAATAAAAGAATTATGTCCGGAGACTCAGAGTAGAATGGGTAAGCTTATCTTGAAAAAGGATTGAAAGGATTTTATGTGACTTTAATCCTTTAAATTCAATTTAATTCCATTGGATCAAATAGGTAGGTAGGTAGGTAAGAAAATTTTATTAACTCATGTGGGTAATCCCGTCGAGTACAAATTGCAAATTACAAATTAGATCATTAACAGAGTTCAGTATAATTACAAATCGTTAGCCAAATCAATAAATAACTGCCTCCTTTTTAAGGAGCATACTAAATAATTACATAACTTTGTTAAATTAATGCTATTATCCAAGTACAAATTAACACAAAAATTTTCTCGACAGATATCTGAATTCTCCAATACATCTTTCAAGAAAATTTTTCTAGAACTGTCATGAATTCTGCATTCAAAAATGAAGTGAAAAATATCTTCACTTCTCCGAACATTACAAAACGAACAC
>JAQGBU010001531.1:0-12481 GCA_034698605.1 Isotoma decorata | reverse complement strand
GAGTATGACAGCCCACAAAATTTACTTAACAAAAAAGATTCGTTATTCAGCAGTATGGCTAAAGATGCTGGTTTGAGCTCTTGATCAAAACCATAATGTTTCATTTAAAAAAATTTCATTACTTTAAACTTCACTCAGGGAACTTTGCTGTACATAATGTTCCATTCATTTTACAATAATGACAAATGTTGATGATATTCTTTGAATTATAAATGAATTTATATTTTACTCGTGTTATTAGAAGCTGTTATATTACTGCTCTATTTAAACTTCCTGTTACCTGCATGAGTGTAGGTTTTAAATACAAATTGATTGATAGTTAGAGCCAATTTTAATAATTTGTGATGGAAATAAAATGTCCAATTGACAATGACTCTGATTAGTGACAAAACCAAAAAGTCTTATTTGTTATTTTGTATACAGTAGTACCATAGACATAGAACTATATAATAATATTATATAGTTCTACCTTTCTAACTCTTTCTGGTTTCTTTCATTGTTACTTTGAGCTCAGGGCTGGAAAGGTTGCATAGCAAAAAAATTGCTATGTAACCAAGGTTGATTTTTTGCTCAGCATTTGCCTAAATACATATTGAATTCCATCCCAGGTGTCAATTTTAATAATTTCTTTCAACTCGAATCATTTTATTATTATAATGGATGCATTTATTTTATTTTAGTTTCATTTCATCTATTTAATTAGTTTTTAGTTAATGCCCAAAATGCGCCATAATTTATGCTTTGCTATGCTGACTATAGCTCAAGGGTTTGAAACGTAACTAACATGTAAGTACCGTATTTATGAAAATGTTGTCAACACAACGAAACGGTGCTGTTTGACAAACCATCTAATGTTTTCTGTCTCATATTTATAGCACTTGCATTTTTTAGCTTTACAGAAACAGTTCAATAATTTTTATTCTAATTAATCTACCTCAAGAGAAGTCATAAGTTAAAAGTTATAAGAGCAAGAGGATCCAGTGACCTAAGTTTCGTCAGGTTTGGACACTTCAGGATTCTTTTAATAATAATATTATGTGCAAATAGATTCATGCATTTGGAGACTTTTTAATCTGTTTTTTATCTAGGTGCATTTAAAATGGAGAGAAAGGAAGACTTGGTAGAAAAAGTAGTTCTTAATATTATGTCACACTCCTCAGGAACTGCCCATGCCCTAGCCCCTCTACGTTTCCATCTGGCCCCACTTGCCAAAAATTCAGAAGTCTTCATTCCAACCCCACCCCTACAACAATATCCTCTCTTGAACGAAATACAAGCAAAAGCAACTTCCTTTTCTTCCATGTTCCAACAAACAGGAAAACGCATTGTCAACGCCTTTCGGCCTCGGCCTATCAAAAAACTAAGAGACAATTCTTTGGTATTAAGAACCCCTAACACAAAACCTTTATTTGAATACATTAGGGCCTAATAAATCAATATACTAATTTAAACTTTTCATTTTTAAGTTTCCAGAGAAAGCGATTCCAATTTTGATTCCTTCTAGAAAAAGAAAGCAGTTGCTGCAGAAAAAACTGAAGATTGGAAAGGTGCAAAATCTGCTAGAGACGCTAGAGAGTAAGTTTTAAACTATTTACTACCCGTCCCAATCCCCTTAAATAAACATAAAGATGCTTTTACTTAACCACAAACTTTATTCTTTTGTAGAAATTGAAAACTATCCAAAAGGCAATGAAATCTTGGAACCTCAAAAGAATCAATCTCATGAACCATTCTATTCTTTATAGTTTAAGTTTTAATCCAATACAGTATACGAATATGTTTTCAACCTAGTGAATATTAATCGTGCGTACATTTTATTATCTTATGTCTATTAAATCCTTTTATATTTAACTTGACAATGAACTTTTTCACATATTCATTCATTTTAATTTTTTGTCGAATCCCCACATGGAAATACCTTTACGCAATTTATAATCAGTACACCAAATTATATTAGATCACCACTATTTACTCACCGTATTGTGAATGCCTCAAGCATAATAATGTGTACAAAAAACGTTTTCCACTCCTAATCTATTATGTAATGTTACTTTAAATGTCCTGAAGCAAAACCCCTCTTCAATATTCCATTATGTTTATTCAAGTCAATTTAGTTAGCTTCAATTAGTAGACCATGTCTACTGAAGTAGACAACAGGTAGACTATTCATACTCTGGATTCTGGATATAATTTATTTAATAATAATAATTGCCAGCGGATATTCTCAAAACCTTGATATTTTTGTACTACTGTGTGGGTTAGGAAGTTGGAATTATTAGGAGCAATATCTGTATTAAAAAATTGCAATTAAATAAATAGAAGCAATTCAATTCAATCGATTGAGTTAGTTCACCCCAAATTTAATAATTTAACCTTCGGTGTTGGATCAAACTTCGCAACATTTTTTTTATTAATTATTAAAAATTGAAAAATTATGGAAGAATTCTGTGGTGGAAAGTTTTGGGTAATTCTTAATTTAAAAGGGGAATCTGAACTAGTTTATATTTCAGATTCATACTACATAAAGCCCCTTGGGGCTTCTAAAATCATAAATTAAAGTATTGTAAACCCTAATCTATTACAACAAAATAGGATTGGGACTTAACGTGGGGCTCTGGCCAGCCTGATTTTACCCCATGTTTTGAGAAGACAGTATTGGTATGGGGCCCTTGTGGATTTCTGTGGCTTTTTGCCCCAATGGATATTTTATACAGTATCAAATCCCCTCATCGTGATATACCTTGGAGTCCCTTAAGTGTCACTAAATATGGACTAACCTCCATTCTTATCCTTGCTGAAATCATTCTTTCCTGCTTTATATTATTTTCTACAGAAAGTGCTTACATGTTTTTAAATTACTCACCTCCTATTATTAAAGCTACTACTTATGTAAGTGTCACTTTCATTGTTTTTAGTGCTTATTTCGGCGTATGAGGCATTGTTACTTCGCTTTATTAAGGGTTTTCTATTAAATATTTATTTTCAGGTATTATATTTGGTTCTACTTCACTTTTCAAGAAGAAAAGGAATATTATCTTCCGGAGTTCAATTTCTATTTTGGTTGTTACTCGTTATTTGTGAAGGTATTAGATTCAGGACATCAATATTTGCTTGGCAAAATGAGGTATTTAAATTCATACTAAAAATTCATACTAAATGTTCACTATCATCACTATATAAAAAAATATAAAACCCTATTTTTTTATTGAATTTAGTCAGTCTCAAACGGAACAGAGTTTTTGATTCAAACAATCACTTTCCCATGTATTGTTGGAATGCTAAGTCTAAACTGCTGGGCTGATGTACAAGCCCCAAATAACAAAAATGTGAAACAAGACTTGGTATAAAAACCAGTTATTTTAATTAAAACCATTCCAAAAGAAGAAAATGTTCACTGTAAACCTTTTAAACTTTACTTCAAAGAATCCATGTCCAGAAGAAGGTGCATCGTACATTTCAAGAATATTCTACCATTGGTATTTTCCCCTTGCTTGGAAAGGCTACAAAAAACCTTTAGAATTTTCAGACCTATGGAATCTAAAGGCCGAAGACAAGGCTAGTTCTCTTGTACCAATATTTCAAAAAAAGTGGAACAAAGAACAGAACAAAGCTCTCGATAAACAAATAAAGTATATAACCATAAAATTAAAACTTCACATGATCCCTATTTTTAAAAATTCCTCAAAAATCAAATTTCTCTGGGTTTTTTAGGAAATCTGCCACAGAAGCAACTTATTCAAAGGTGAACAAAGATGATGAAGTTAATTTCTCAGAAAAATCAACAAAAAAAGAAGACCAACATTCTCCAAGCATTTTAACAAGCTTAATTTATTTATCCGGTCCAACATTTTTCTTTGGAGCAGTATTAAAATTAATTCCAGATGCATTTCAATTCATCTCTCCTCAGATACTAAAGTACACAAAAATGACACAAAATAACAAATTTTGGGCTTAAATTTCCAAGAAATTTTGTGATCATGGTCTAAATTCCCCCTTCAAATGTATAATCTATAAAATCAATATATTCTAAAATATAAAACTGTTTGAATAACTTTTAGAGCTTTAATAGCTTATACATCCGGGGATGAAGAAACATGGAAAGGAATATTTTACGCTGGAGTATTATTTCTCTGCGCTATATTTTCAGCGATAGTGAATCTACAGTATAATCACCGTATGAATGTAGTGGACATGAAGGTAAGAACAGCTCTCATCAGCGTAATCTATCGTAAAGCGTTGGTCATGTCAAACGCTGCTAGAAAAGGTATTCAATATAATATGAGACTGTGCTTTTAGCAAAAACAATTTAATAAAATTGAATTACTTCTTGAGCATAAATTTAAATTTTGTTTCAAATTTGTTTCAAATCCAGAGTCAACCATAGGAGAAATTGTAAATCTGATGAGTGTGGATGTTCAAAAAATCGCCAATTTAATTCCAGAAATAAATATGATTTGGTCCGCCCCTTTTCAAATAGGATTAGCTTTATACTTCTTATGGGACATTTTAGGCCCATCTACTCTAGCCGGACTTTTTACAATGCTTCTTATAGTTCCTTTAAACTCTTTAGTTATTTCCAAAGTAAAGAAACTGCAGAGGGCTGAAATGAAGAAGAAAGACTTGAGAATGAAAATGATGAATGAAATACTTTCGGGTATTAAGGTATGGAATATCACAAAATATCCTATTTTTAGCCCGGGCCTAGGGCTAATGAACCCGGTATGTCTGTCTGTCCGTCCGTCTGACGATATTTCAAGAACGCTTCAACCGATTTGCATGAAATTTTCACCACATTTGTATTGAGCCAAATCAGGAACCGAGTTCGAAGATGGGCAACGTCGGTCAAGTGGTTGACCTTTGGTGGGCTTAAAACCCCCACCGATCATGCAAATTTAAGTCATTTTTTGAAAATCATCATAGAAAGTTGAAATTTGGCATAGGGGTTACGAATAGCAACTTTACATAAAATCTGAACAGAAATTTAATTTTGGTGTGATTGGAATGACCCAACAGGGTGACCCCCACCGGTTTTTGAAATTCAACGTATGAAGCTGAAATTCGGCACGGGGGCTACAAATAGCAAACTTACATGAAATCTTAAGCCAAATTTTATTTTTTTGCGATTTGACTGACCGCCCAGGGTGACCCCCACCGGTTTTTCAAAGTCAACCGAAAAAGATGAAATTTGGCATGGGGGCTACAAATAACAAACTTACATGAAATCTGAAGCCAAATTTTATTTTTCGTGACCTTAAAGAAATATACGTCTTTAAGCCTAGGCTCGGGCTGAATTAAGTTGTATTGGGAAGTTTCTTAAAACTCAATTTCCATTTAAATCTTAAAATCATATACGATATGGATGGAAAGATTCAAGAAAAACATAATGTGTCTTTTTTTCTTTTTTTAATTCTAAGGTACTAAAGCTTTACGCTTGGGAATCCTCTTTCGAACATCAAGTAATGAAGATTCGAAGAGAGGAAATAAAAATTATGAAACAGTATGCATATCTTCGTGCTTTTTTTGTATTTCTATGGTCAACCCTCCCCTTTTTGGTAAGGATGTTTCAAAATTTTAAAGTTAATTTATTTAATTAGAATAAAGTTAATTTCTATATCATGCCCTCTTATTATATTTTGTAGATTTCTCTTTCATCCTTCGCAACATACGTTCTATCTGATCCTAATCACGTTCTTGATGCTGAGAAAGCATTTGTGTCCCTATCTCTTTTTAATATTATGAGTATACCGTTGATGTTTTTGGTGAGCATAATATTCTTTTAACTAATTTTTGCACCTTAAAGGTAAAACTACAGAACTAATTTGTATTTTCAGCCGTTAGTGTCAATCTTGCTTATTCAGGTTTGGCACTTGTATACATATACACAAATATAATTCGCTGTTTCCAGTTTGATGAATTATTATAACGGTTTATATAAATGCATTTATAGGCCAGTGTCAGTCTCAAGAGACTGAATAAACATATGAACGCGGAAGAACTTGACCCTTCTTGTGTGACCCATGATCAATCTGAAAGTAATCTAAAAGAAAACTTCCCAGTGCAACTTGATTTAGCCCGAGCCTAGGCATAAAGACTTTTATTTCATAATAGGTCACGAAAAATTAAATTTGGCTTCAGATTTCATGTAAATTTGCTATTTGTGGCCCCATGCCAAATTTCAGCTTCCTAAGTTGAATTTCCAAAACCAGTGGGGGTCACCCTGTTGGGTCTTCAAATCACCAAAAAATGAAATTGGGGTTAAGATTTCATTTAAATTTTCTATTTGCAGCCCCCATGCCAAATTTCAGCTTTCTACGACCATTTTCAAAAATGGGCGTAAATTACATGTCCGGTGGGGGTTCGGCCCCCCACGGGCCAACCACTTGACCCGCCCTGCCTATCTTCGAACTCGGTTTCTGATTTGGTGAAATAAAGGTGTGGTCAAAATTTCATCCAAATCGGTTAATGCAGTCTTGAGTTATCGTCAGACGGACGGACAGACGGACATACAGGGTTCATAAGCCCTAGGCTCGGGCTAAAAATCAAACCTTATAACTTAAGTCTATATGAAACTTTCAGTGTTTAAATTCAATAATGAAAAACACATCCCTACTTACATCATTTTAGGCGATCCAATTGTAATCGAAAACGGAAGTTTTGAATGGGAGCCGCAGTTAACTATTTTAAAAGATGTTAACCTAAGAATTAAAGAAGGCTCACTTGTTGCCATTGTTGGGACAGTTGGGTCAGGAAAGTCCACATTGCTATCAGCTATTCTAGGAGAACTCAGTAAAATCTGTGGTCGAGTGAATACAAAGGTAGCTATTTTCTTTCAAATATTAACTTAAAAGGAACATGATGATAGGAAGGTACTTTAGAAGAAGATATTTTTATCTTTAAATTAATTTAGGGATCAATTGGTTACGTAGCACAACAAGCTTGGATTCAAAATACAACCTTGAGAGAAAATATTCTTTTTGGCAATTCTTATGATTCTATAAAATATGAGAAAGCTGTAGAGGCTTGTGCCCTCAAGCCTGACATTGAGATTTTACCTGCAGGAGACAAAACGGAAATTGGGGAAAAGGTAAATCAATCATTTTTGAATTTCTTACCCTTTCAAATTTACAACCAGGGTCAACAATTCAAAATCTTTTTATCACTCAACTATTTAGGGAATAAATCTAAGCGGAGGTCAAAAACAGAGAGTATCCCTAGCTCGGGCTGTTTATAACGACGCTGATATCTACCTTCTTGACGATCCATTAAGTGCCGTAGACTCTCATGTTGGAAAGCACATTTTTGATAAAGTGGTAGGGCCTAAAGGGCTCCTGGGTAAAAAGACAAGGGTACTTGTCACTCATGGCATTACATATCTACCCCAAGTAGACAATATCATTGTTATTAAAGATGGGGAAATAAGTGAAATGGGAACTTATGCAGAGTTACTTGCAAGGAAGGTACTTATTTTATACTTTAAGTTAAAAGGTCATAGCCATGTGTCACGAATGTACAGTATCTTTAGAGGAGTTTAAAACATTTTTTTCGTTGAAGGGTGCCTTTGCAGAGCTTTTGAACCAGTATATGGTAGAACAAGACAGCGTTTTTGAATTAAATGACCCAGAGATAATTCAAAACCTTAAAGAAAATGTAAGTCCTGGAATACGAAATAAACTTCGTTCTTTATCAGAATCTTCGGATAAAGGTCACTCTTTGAGGCTTCGTAGATCTATCTCAGCAAATAAGGTATTCCTAATTTGGGAATTCTTTTATATCCTACAAATACTGTCTTCTTTTATAGAACAATCAAAAATTTTTGTAATAAAAAAAGTATTTTTTATTAGGAAGCTGAAGTTTCAGAAGCAAATAAGGAAAAGCAACGCAATCTAGAGATTAATAAAATGGACAAACTTATAGAAATCGAAAAGCCTGAGACTAAAAAAGTTAATTTGTCAGTCTACTTGGAATACTTTCGAGCTGCTGGACTATCTTGGTGTTTAGGAACAACCTTCTCATTCTTTTTAGCTCATGGTAAATAGTAGTTTAGCATTCAAATTGAAAATTTTTGAATTCGTTTTACTGAAGTCACCAAAAGTAAAAATTATGTCCTTTTCCACAGCCTTTGCTGTTGGATCAAATATCTGGTTGTCTGACTGGTCAAATCAACCGATTGTAAATGGAACGCAGGATACAGCGGTTAGAGATTTGTATCTTGGAATTTACGGAGCATTTGGACTGTTTACAGGTATTTTATTAATTCCCATTGTTGTCAACTAATACAAATACCATTCTATAACAATTAAATAATTTAATTAATAACTTAAAATAGGGCTTTCTTCCTATCTGGGTGCTGTAATGTTGGCAATCGGAGCTTTAAAAGCAGCAACAAGTCTCCATAATAAAATGCTTAGTAGCATTCTCCATGCTCCCATGGCCTTTTTTGACACAACGCCCTTGGGCAGAATAGTCAATAGGTTTTCCAAAGATGTTAGCATTTGTGACGATAGATTGGGAATGGCTTGGAGGCAATTACTTAGATCCATTTTCAGTGTTGGTTCGGTTTTGGTAGTTATCACCTATAGGTAATTAATTATTATGACAAACAAACATTTTAATTACTGAAAAATTCAAACATTGAGCTTCATACATTACACCATCATCAGTAATTGTCAAAATTAGTATTTTCTTTTGGCTTCAGCCCATCAAAATCGTCGTGTCTTAAAAACTAGTGACACTTATACACTATAGACCGTCGACGGTCCAAATTTCAAGCTTTTTTATTTTTAAGCTTGTGTAACCAACTGGCAATTTTCGAAATTTCAAAATTTTTATAAATAAACTACCAATTTTAATCACGATTACTTTCTTAATGAAATTTCAGCACCCCAATTTTTGTAGTTGTTATAATACCCATTGTAATCGTGTATTACTTGGTTCAGGTATGGAAAAATATACTTTGTTCTTTAAATATCTCTACTACCAACTTATTAAATGCGATTTTAACTTTTAATTTTTCTTTCAGCAATTTTATATAGCAAGTTCTAGGCAGTTAAGAAGAATTGAATCTGTTACACGATCACCAATTTACTCTCATTTTAGTGAAACTCTAGCAGGAGCTAATACAATAAGAGCATTTTCAAAGCAAAAAACATTTATATCAGATTTGGACTATAAAGTTGACAACAATCAAATGGTTTACTTTCCTTTGATTGTTTCCGATCGGTAAAATTTTATAAAATGTTTCAAAACCATCATTCTGTTCTTAATGTTTTTCTTTCATAATCAACATAATCAATTTATTTCAATTACAGGTGGCTTGCTCTAAGATTAAAAGTAATTGGAAATCTAGTCATCTTCTTCGCCGCATTGTTTGCTGTTCTGGGACGAGAAACTTTAAGTTCTGGTCTTGTGGGATTATCAATATCATATTCAATGGAAATTACGGTTTTACTCTTTATGTTACTGCGATCGTATGCGGATATAGAAACTAATATTGTTGCTGTTGAAAGGATAAAAGAATACGAAAGATCACCTCAGGTATGCTACTGGTAAATTAATGGCATTTTAAGCATAGGTTATTATATTGGGTTTATTTAGGAAGCATCATGGGAATCAGTTGGGGATAAAAAACCAGGAAAAAACTGGCCCGAAAAAGGTCAAGTGAGATTCGAAAATTATGAAACAAGATATCCACCAGGGATGGAATTAGTATTGAAAAATGTCACTTGTACAATTCATCCAGGGGAAAAGGTGAATTAGTTTATTAGTTCGTTTTGTGAATTTTGGATACTTTGTAAGTATGGAAATTTTAGTATTAAAATTTTAATTTTCTAATTAGGTTGGAATTGTTGGAAGAACGGGTGCAGGGAAATCATCTTTGACTCTGGCTTTGTTCAGAATTATTGAGCCTTCCAATGGTTTTATTGAAATTGATGGAGAAAATATTTCTCGATTGGGTCTTCATGATCTAAGAGGAAGGATTACAATTATTCCACAGGTGAGACCTTTTACTTAATATGTTGTTTTACTTTATAAAGGAAACACTTTGAAAGTTGTTTTGCATTCAAGGATCCTGTGTTATTCTCCGGAACCCTTCGTATTAATTTGGACCCTTTTGAGCACTATAAGGATGATACGATTTGGAATGCTTTGGAATTAGCACATTTGAAAAGCTTTGTCAAAAGCCTAAGTGCAGGACTGGAACATGAGATATCCGAAGGGGGTGAAAACTTGAGGCAATGCCTTTTAATTTTTTTTTAGCTACAGAAAATTATAATCAATTCCCTACAGGTTGGCTTTCACAAACTTAAAAATATAACATTGAGCTGGTGGTTTGTTAAAATTCTAGTACAATCTCATGATTTAATCAATCACAATTTCATATTGAGGAACAGTTTTAAAAATAGGTTTTATTTGTATTTTAATTCAATAGTGTGGGTCAAAGACAATTGGTTTGCTTAGCTCGAGCTGTACTTCGTAAAACAAAAATCCTAGTCTTGGACGAAGCCACTGCAGCTGTTGATTTAGAAACGGATGATTTAATTCAACAAACAATTCGAAGTGAATTTAAAGACTCAACAGTTATTACAATAGCCCACAGGCTCAATACCATAATGGACTCTAATAGGTAATAAACCATATTAAAATCAATTAATAATATACCCACTAACAACGTTTATTTTAAAATTGTAAAATTTCAGAGTTATGGTTATAGACGAAGGAGAAATTAAGGAATATGACACTCCCCAAAATCTGTTAAACAATAAAGAATCGTTATTCAGTAGTTTAGCCAGAGATGCCGGTTTGAGTTCTTGATTCAAATTTATATTCAATTCTATTACAACAATTGTTAAAAAACTGCTGACATACAGATTGTTAAAACAAAATAAAAAGAATTTGGATAAATGATGCATTGTCTATTTCGAAGTTTCAACCCTGCCTGAATCCATTTGTTAATGATTATTCATGTTACATAGTTAGTTGTCGCATAAGCGATTACAAAAATTGAAACCAGCTGAATTCACAGAATCAATCATGAACTATCAAAATCATGAATTTCTTCTGATCCTGCTGCACATTTCCTGCCACATGACTAACTTTTTCTATTATTATAATTGTAATTAAGGTTACAGAAACAGACAACTGAAAAAATAAATCTAATTGTGACTGAATCCCATACAAATTGAATAAAAAATGCTAAGACAAAATTCCAGTATGAAGAACCCCTTAACACAGAACCTCTATGACTATAAATTGGGGTTTAATAAATTAATATACTAAATTAAACTTTTTATTTTAAAGTTTCCAGAGAAAGCGATTCCATTTTTGATTCTTTCTAGGAAAAGAAAGCAGTTGGTTCAGAAAAAACTGACAATGAGTGTTAAAAATTTCTCCCGTCCCAATCCCATTAAATACACTTAAAGATGCTGTGTCCTATAGCATGACAGGGTGGTTTTTGTAGAAATTGAAAACTCTCCAAAAGACAAGGAAATCTTGGAAGCTCGTAAGAAAATACCTTATGAACCATTTTACTTTTTATTATTTAGGCTTTAATCCAACACTATATCGAAATATGTTTTTAACTTAATGAATACTAATCGTGCGTACATCTTATTATCCCCTAAGTCTAATAAAATCCTTTATGTTTACTTTGACAATGAGCGTTTTCACATATTCATGCGTTTTAATTTGTGTCGAATGTCCACATGCATGGAAATACATTTGTACAATTATAATTAGTAAACCGATTTGTGTTGAATCACCACTATTTCCTTGTCGTATTATTGTGAATACTTCAACAATAATAATGTGCACAAAAAACGTTTTCCGCTCCTAATCTATTATTTAATGTTACTTTAAATGTCCTATAGCAAAACCACTCTTCAATATTCCATAATGTTTATTCAAGTCAATTTAGTTAGCTCCTGTTAGTAGACCATGTCTACTGAAGTAGACAACAGGTAGACTATTCATACTCTGGATTTAATTTATTTAATAATTGACAGCGGATATTCTCAAAACCTTGATATTTTTGCACTATTGAGTGGGTTTGGAAGTTAAAATTGCTGATTAATAAATAGAAGTAATAGAAGCAATTTACTTTAATCGAACGAGTTTTATTCACACCAAAATTAATAATTTAACCTTCAGTGTTGGATCAAACTTCACAATAATTTTTTTCATTAATTATTAAAAATTGAAAATTATGGAAGAATTCTGTGGTGGAAAGTTTTGGGTAATTCTTAATTTAGAAAAAGGAATCTGAACTATATAGTTTATGTTTCAAAATACTACATAAAGCCCCTTGCTTGGGGCTTCTAAAATCATAAATTAAAGTATTGTAATATTGTAAACCATAATCTATTACAACAAAATAGGATTGGGACTTAACATGGGGCTCTGGCCAGCCTGATTTTACCCCATGTTTTGAGAAGACAGTATTGGTATGGGGCCCTTGTGGATTTCTGTGGCTTTTTGCCCCAAT
>JAQGBU010001530.1:0-12482 GCA_034698605.1 Isotoma decorata | reverse complement strand
ATTGAAAAAAAAATTTGGTGGTGAGTTATAGCAGATTTACTGCTATTGCTATAGAGGGTGGAGCCAAGGGGGAGTGGCGGATTTGGGTCATTATCGAACTTGACCTCCCATTTGTCCTCAACTATCCACTTGTGAAAACAGAATTTGAAAAAATTCTGTTGTTTACAGAATTTGAAAAAATTCTGATTCTGTGGAAAGTTAGAGCGTTTACAGACGGACGGACGGACAGACGGACACCATGAGCATTCACATAAAGTAGCTCCGCTACTTAATAAAATATAGTTAGTACACGTCTCGTAAATATGTATACCAGTCATAGACATGATGAAGTTTTAGTACAAGCTGCTTGTTGGCATTTCAGGAGGGGCACAATTATATTCGATCGGAACATGAAAAGAATCATAATGCTTACCTTCAGGATTTAAGCAGTTTTACGAACCAATCTAGTTTTGTAAAGCATAGCGTATTTTGTGGTTTGATTATTTATTTACTGTAGCAATTGGTTTGATTAAGAAAATGTCCTAAAGTGGATAACTAAATAGTCTGCAAATCCTCTTCTAATGTAATTGGCAATATAGCAATTTACTTAACTAAATGAAAGAAACTCTATTTTTTAACAGTTTTGATCCAAACCTTAAATTCCCAAGTATTCACTCCCTAAAATAAAAAGAAAACAGTCGTTTTCTTTTAAATTATGAAACTAATCACTTCCAAACGGTCGGAAGACATTTTTTTGAAATTACATTCATTATTTATGATGTCAACGATTCTTGGATTACTCCCTATATCAGGCTGTTTTGGGAAAAATTCAAACCACCTGAAATTCAAGTAATTTGCTTTTTAAATTTATGACAATGTGTTATTTTATTCACTTGGCTTTCAAGTGTAAGTTACTTCAATTTTAAAACTTTTATGAAAAACAAAATCAATGTATGGAATACCAACCTAAGCAACTTGTTTTTGTTCATTTTCAGGTGGCTTAGCGTACCAAACATCTACACAATGGTAATGGTACTTTCGAAAACGGCCAACGTTTTTAGAAATTTGCTGTTTAATACTAATCAGTCAAATGGTCGTAAGGATTTCACATTGAAACTAATTCAATATTTGTTTCCCATCATTTCCATAAATAATGCACTTGTGTAAGTTAAAGATCTTCACACCTTTAAGCATCCAATATTAAAACGTTAAAGTATTCATTTTACCTCATAGAAGTTTGAGTCTATGGTACCGGTCAGAAAAACTAATAAATCTAATTCGAAAATGGAACTCCACGTTAGCAACTCTACATTTTAGAAAAGAAGATTCAAAACTTGATTGGAGGATTTGCAAAATTATGATGGTCCTTATTGGGTTACATGGTGTTGTGGAGAATTTACTGTTTGATACAGCAAGAATTTCTTCATATTATGCTCAAAAAGGTTATCAGGTTTTACTTCCTTGTGTTTAATGGGCTGGGCTCTTGGGTACGCAGATTTTTTCAAAGTACCCCCAAAAAAGACCAATATTGAGTAATGTATGCTTCCAACTCCCATTGACTTTACCTCTGTGACCATTAATTTAAAATCGCAAGAAACCCCTGAGAAGTCCATTTCCTAGACTATAAAAAAACAAACCGAACTTACCCGTTAACTAATTTTATCCCAAATCGTGTGTTCCTAATTCAAAAGATATATTTTGAAAATATTTAAAGGTAAATGGAATTCATCAGCCTCGTACCTAGAGGCGTATTATCATACGGTGTTGGCCAGCCCAGGAATTTCTGTACCCTACAACTTTGTTGTTGGAATACTTGGGTATATTTGGATAAAACTCCTAACCTACGGTGGCAATTGCATAGACGTGTTTATTGTTGCATTGTGTCAAGCTGTGTCATGTAAATTTAAAGCGTTGAATTCCGCAGCTGCGGAGGTTGCCAATCAAATTCAGTCGCAGGTGTCAGGATTTGTCAAAACCGGTATTGATTTGTAAAATTCTTCCAATTTATAATTTCCAAATTTGTTTTGAGCATTAAAACCCCAAAAAAACTATTTAACGCGGTCCAATTTGGTAATTTCCTGGATTTCTGAACTTTGCACGAATATTTTGTCAAGGCATTCGCAATGTATTTAATCTTCCCTAGGTTTGATAAGGTCATCACTAGAAAACGAGATGCAGTGCATCAGAATGGATTACATGAAATTAAGAGAACTCACTGAACAAGTCAATGAATTTCTTTCCCCCTTTTTATTTTCTTCTGTCACCATTCAACTTTTCAGCATTTCAGTACACGTAATATCAACTTGCAACTAAAACAAATCTCAATATATTCTAATACTTTATATATTTCGCCTTTCAAAAAAAGCAATAGGGATTAATTATTTTGTTTCTTATAGATATTCAAATGGCTTACAGGAGCCCACGAAGGGAGCTCACAGTTTAATGAAATTTACATATCGGTGGCTTCCCTTCAATTTGTTGTTCGGGTTTTACTTGTAACATATTCTGCAGGAGAGGTTAACTATCATGCCCAGAGGTTAGGGGTCACTTTGGAGAAACAATTTCTTTTCGTCAATTCTCACGCAGTAAGTGAAAACCTCCTAACGCCCCAAGCCCTTTGATTGTGGCCAACTAATTAAGACCTATGTATTTTTCTAGTTGGAGAGACTTCAAATGTTTATAAATTCCTCTCCTGTGGGTATTGACATTTTTGGTGTTGTTTTCATAACCCGACGATTCTTTGTCTCCATTATAAGTTTCTTATTCAGCTTTCAAATCATCCTTCTTCAAGCTAATGACTCCTCACCCTCGACCCAAGCATTTTAAACCAGGTGAACCAGTATTAGTAGAATGCATTATAAAAGAATTTGGTAAGTTAGTCCAGCGGTTTCGTTGTAACTTTTATATGAAATGAAACTGTGCTAGACATTTGGGGTATGTATGTTTATTCATTCGAACATATGTTCCAGACTTTCCATTCCAAGTACTAAATATAAAGCATCTTTAGTGTTGAGAACTGTAAATCAGCCTAAATTAATCGAAAAGTATGGAATTACTCTAATTTGACTGATGAAAAAATGTTTTAATAAAAATATAGTGTTGTATTAATGAGGTCATTTTAAATTTAAGGTTATATGGAAGTCAGTACTGCAAATCGGGGTTGATGTGTGTTGTAACTATAAAAAGGCAAACAAATCTTTAAAAAATTGTAATAAAAAACAAAAGATGTTTTGGGTTTCAAATGTATTTTGGACTTGTACTTTTGTCGAAAGTATGTTAGCTAACTTTGGTGATAACGATATTAAAAAGGACTATGACAAAATGGAACCTTCTAAATAAGAGGAGTGGACAGACAAAAGTGGCATTGACAGGGGCATAGCGGAACTATTAATAAACCATGACAAATGGATGTAAAAAAGTATCGTTAGATTATCTTTATGAAATCGAAAAAGTTCTATTGAACGTTTGAATGTTGAAAGCTACGATCATGGTGTTCACCTGTTCAGGAAAACTGTTTTGTGAAATTTGAAAGTTGGAGGTTGAAGAGCCATTTAATCTGTTTTTACGAATGAGAGAGCGGGGCACTATGGAACATGTTTTTATACATTTATGTCACACTGTTTTGGGTTTTTAATTTTTGAAATTGGGAGGTGTGGCCAATTTGGCCCATTTTCGAACTGGACCTTCCTTTTGACCCTAGGAACCCATTTGTGAAAACAGAACTGGAAAATGTTGACCCTGTCAAAAGTTATCGTGTCGTCGGACACCGTCGGACGTCGTCGGACACCATGAACGTTCAGATAAAGTATCTAACGATACTTAATAATGAAGAACAACATTAAGTTGTAAAATACAGTAGTCAGTAGTCATTATAGGATTGTTAAGTTTTATTGTAAATGTTACATCTTTGTAGCACAATATAAATCACCATAAACTTTGAACTTTAAATATTTTGATATATCTACATATAAACTTAAAACATAACTAAAAAATCTATTAAATTTCAGATCATTAACTAATAAATTCTAATCTAATCCACTGGCATATGTAACAATCATGATATTAATTTTAATATTTTTAAACTGATTTGGAGTAAGAGGCTTCATTAACAAAGCTACCCTTTTTTCTTAATATCTAGACAAGCATTTTACAATAATAATAGAATTCAAACCCTCTTTTCATTATATATCCTTTTAATGCATATCGTTTCTATTTTTCTTTCATAAACTTGTCTGTAATTTTTATTATAAGCATAATCTCCGACGGCGGGGGATCTAATTCAATATTTACGGTTACGTTCATTTACCGTTAAGTAAGTTTGTGATTGGCCACAGGCCAATATTTAAAATATGAACGAGTAAATTACTTTATAAATATTTATACATCTGCCTGTCGATTTAAACCATGGGATACAATTGATGTGGGGCAATTAATCACAAAATGCTTTTCACAAATATACATGATCATATGATCAACCTTATTTTCAAGTACAACCATTTTGTTATCCCTATCTGCGGTGGAAACACAGGTTGTATTTGAATTAGTTCTTTTGTTCTATTAAGTGAAGGTAAAGCGGGATATAAGGGAATTGTAAGTGTCACGTATATTTGGAGTATCATTGTATACTAAGCGTGGTAAAAATAACGTTACATTAGGATAAAAATTCAGACATTTTACCTTATTTAAAAACCCCAAGGGTACGCTTATATTATAAGCACCACGAAACTGAGGTTTACTCTCAGAAACTAAAATTCATCCAGCTGATTTTGTATTTCAGACTCTTACAACATCTACTCACTAGTTTAACGTTTCTTAATCTACTAAAATTAAAAAATTATCACAAATCTCAATTTTCATAGCCTGAAAAACCATTGCAAAAAAACAAAAAAAAAGGGTTATCATCATTATTGATATTAAAGCTTAAAGTTTAAAATAATGCAAATATTTAATTATATTACATTATACAACGTACATTTGTACAGACATGTGTAATATTATGTGCTTCTTTACACATTAAAGAGTCGGGGACGTTTTTTGTTTGTAAAACCGGTGGTTTAAATCATCGTTAGTCGATGACAAATGTTCATATTTGTAAGCCTATATATATTTTGTTGAAATAGTATTAACTACTTCTTTTGCCTTCCATTCCACTTTGCACTTCTTACTTAATGGGAGAAATGTGCACAAAGAAGAAGGAAGTCAACAAGCTTCTAACAATAATTGGAAAATTGTAACTAAATACATGAAAGTATTATGATTGAGCTAATCTCCTTTGAACAAATAATCTCTTATAGCTAAAAAAAACCTCTTAATACTTCGAGCTTTTTTAATGCAAAAAACCCTAAAAATTAAAAGTTGTCAAAATATTGCAATTTTTTAAGTACATGGTACAATATTTCAAAAATAATTCAGTAAGACAAATTAAAAAACAAAAAGTTAATTCGTAGTTGGACTAATTCGTAGTAGTTGAACAGTGCGTTTTTGTGTTCCCTTCGAAAGGATTTCACGCTTCGAAGTAATCAAATTACGTGTTAAAGCACCCTAAAAGATTTCAATGCATTAAAAAAATTTGATTCATGTAGTTGATTGATAATTCAACAGTTGACAAATCAAACGCGGTATCAAATAATGGGGCATTATTGGGATATAGATTATAACACAAAATATGGAATACACAAATAGTACTTAAATAACTAAGGATCAGATGAAGTGGGAGTCCTGCTGGTCCCTGCAGCCCTGTGTTTAGAAGTATAAGTATCTTTGTCCCTGTATTCTAGTTTATCTGACCAGATATCTCGAGTCCAATCCCATTCACCAACAAGTACCAGACGGCGATTAGGTTGATAGTCTTTGTAAAAGTAGTAGATTATCATTACAAAGTACACCAGGCTATTTGTAACGTCCATTCCGTATACGATCCATACTCCTGGTTGCAGATTGGCTATTGACATAAGGTGAGGATTTGCAATTGTCATGCGGAAACGAATGATGAACAGTCCATGAAGACTAACCAATTTAAGAAACAAAAGGAAAAAACCATAGAATGGAATGATTCGGTAGTGGATCTTCTTTTTCTGAAAATTAAAACAAAATTGGTTTTTCAAAAATGTATGTATAAAATTCCAATTTTGATACAACCGCAAAATATCAATCAGTTGGCGCTTGTAATTTCAGCATAATTAATTCTTAAAATTAGTTTCAGTAGGTTTCAAATACCAATGCGTAGATGATTAAACCAGTGGTGAGGAAAATAGTAATTTCCAGAAGTACAATGGACATCACCCCAATCCAAACGAATAAACTGGATTCCTCATCCAATTCCTTATTTTCATTTATTATTTTGACAACAGCATCCTATTTAAAATCAAAATGTTACTTCAAGCTATTTTTATATGGGATTTAATTATTCAATAAGCACTTTAGAAAGCCAATCGCTGTCTAGTTGAGTCCAATTCCTACGATACTAATCAGGGTCGTAACAAGAAAAATTTGGCCCAAGCCACCCAATTTGATTGGGCTTTGAAACCTTAGCATTATTAGCACAAATTTTATTTTTGATATTCAGCCGACTCAATCTACGAGACTAACCAAGGTAAATCTAGTAGACATACGCAACCTTTGCTTCAAATGATGTATCGTTTTCTCGCTTTAGCATTTCAATTTTTTTAATGATCAACTTTACTTTTCACAGCCTCTTCCGTTTCAATTTAGCATTTCTAATCCCGCCAGTCGAATATTATTTTTTGGAGTCAATTGGACCTTGACTTTGGAAGTTCATCGATCACGAAGAAAAAACTGGGACGGTGTTTTAGCAACTCGCGTTTTTAAATACCCCCACACTAATATCCGTAGTATATTAGGAATCACAGTATACTTATTTGTAGTATATTAGAAATAATAATATACTTATTGGTAGTACATTACGAATAATAATATAATTCATACTTCTTGATGACATGTTATTTAAACTAAAAACCGGGACGCTTAGTAGAAACCGGGACATTTTCGGGACGCCCGGACAGGGTGTGAAAACTGGGCATGTCACAGATTGATGTTCACCCTACCTTGACTCTTATTTTATAAATTCTTCGTAAGCAAATCCCAACGTGGTTGGAAAAGTTTCAAAAAAGCGAATAATTTTAAAGCCTAATGCAGTGGATTAAAAATAGTTATTTTCAAGGTTAGACTTGAGTGGATTCAATTGATTATCACTTGACAGTTCTTCAAAATAGGTTTTGAGCTAATTACTCTTGTTTGGTTGGAAAAAATGTACACTTTGAACTATAAAGCCCCTACTTCAGGTTCGAAATGTTTCATGAAAATATCGTTAAAAGTCTACGTAGAATCAAAACTTCAAATTTTTCCAGATCTGGCTCATAATAATCTGTTCGGGTAGTTTTAAGTCCATTGTATTTTAATAAAGTTTAATTTTAGTGCAAAGACTTATATGTCTTTGTCTTTGCATTAATAGATCACTTATCAATTCAGTTAAAGTAGTTCCTGATTTTAAAATAAATGGTTAATTATTAATATTGGTTTTAATTCATCAAGAACAATTTATTTTCGATTAAATAAAGCTTGTGACTTGGCGTGGCCTTTATTCTGGTTTGAAAAACAGGAATAAAAAGGAAGATAATCTCTTACAGGGTCTACAGACTTCTCTCAAGATATTTGCTATCAAGAAAGCCCCCCCCCCTACACTATTAGCTAGCCTCTCGTATTGTCGTGTATTCATATTACTTTTTACTATTTGTCGCGTTGAGTTGTGGGGGTCAAGCATGGCAAAAGGTAATAATATAATAACATAATTGAGAAAAAGCTTTTCAGTGCAAGTTTCTGTCTAGTAATGTTCATGGCTCAAATCGTACATTTTGCCCCCATGTGTGTGTAATGACCAGGGTTTCGTATTTCACACTTCGAGGGGCAAAATCACATCACAGTATGAAAACCTGTGATTTGTGATATAGTGTGATTTGACAGGTTCCCTCCTATTTCAAGGCATGATTTAGCTTTAGCATATGAAATTCTTAGTAAATAAAATCGTCTCGCTCCTTCAGATTCATTTCATTCAATTGACATTTTTGGAGCATTCAACAGTTAACGTATAAAGAACAGTAAACAGAATAGAAAAACTACAAAAGATTCAAAACCAGCTAAAAATTAGATCCAAAAAATTTTCAAAACAAAAGAACAAGGTCTGTCTCAGCAGCCTCTGTTTAAATTTTACACTTGGATAGAAAGCTAGCAAAGGTCACTATGTGCAAAAAGGCAGCTAATAATTAATTTCATTTTTAGAAGTGCATTAAAATATTAAATTATTTACTAAAAATTGAAGACAATGTAAGATTTATATTATTTTATTATATGTATGTATTTATTGTTTGTCTAATACTAAAACAAAAAATTCAATAATGTAATTATCTCAGAGTTTTGAAAACCTTTGATTTATTTTGAATTTTTTTTTCGTATTATTTGCATTTCATCTTCTCTGAATCCACCCTTTCATAAGACATTAACCATGGGTCATGGACCATGGCAAAGGTGCTGATGGTAGCTTATTCTCCTCTCTAGGTCTTTTATAGAAAAGATGTACGTAAATGTTTGCAATATATTTTTTTAAATTCGAAAAACGGTTCGATTTAGTATTTTGGTAAACAACAGCTGAACTGATGTATTTTTTTCTAGAGTTTATTTCGAACCTCCTACGACAAAAAAGGTAGAGTGGGGCACACTTGGACGAGCAAAATAGCATTTTATTTATTAAATCACACTTCGAGATTAAATCAGACTAAATCACAAATCACAGGCAAAACTGAAAGTATGATCACACTGTGATTTCCCAGTAAATCACACTATGAAATCACAGTGTGATAATCACACACGACACCCTGGTAATGACACATTAGCTGAATAACCCTGTGAGCTATCAATCAATAGTTACATTATCACAAGTTATTCAAATTTTTCATTTGCTCTACATTCATTTGATCGTTAATAAGTCGCTTTATTCTGTTATGTTTCGCTGATTTTTAAAATTTGTAAATTTTTTAAGTGTGCTTTATTTGACTACGTGACTATTATTGTCTTATTAGTTTTTAAATCAGTATTGTCTAAAGTCTTTAGTGATTCATTGTATTTTTTCTCCAAATTTTTCTTTGAAATTGTTGTCATTCCTACCCTGTAAGTCTGTAAGTCCTACCCTAAATAATGCCCCCTCCCAAATAATTACCCTGGGTCAACGCGTAGTTTCAAATATCGACTCCGCTCTCACAACCTCCCCCCCCCTACAAAAAAAAAATATTTATCTTAATCATAAGTTCGGGAGATACACCTAACTGAAGGCATAGAAGTCAACCAATGTCTCAATTATAGCTTGCAAAGCTGATTCATATTAGAAACTCTGATTAATTCATCTCAGGCTACAAATTAATGGACAAAGTTACAATTCAAGAATTTCGTGAAGTCTTGAATGGATAGTTTGACAATGGTAAAGACCCCGTTTACCTCTTCGTGGTTAAAAAAATTTCAAAAATGCTTAGCTTTTTCAATCGATATTTGTATTAATAGAAGCGATTCTATGGGTATGTTATTAAAATCGTTGCAAATTCATTTAAAACATTAGGTTCCCCAGAGTGGCCAACTTTCTAGAATACAACCCGTTTTCTCAAGGAGGAAGAAACTCCTCGGTGCACTAGCTGTTTCTATGTACTTCATGTATAAAGTTCTTGTACATATTAAAATTTGTGTGCAACAACGAACAAATTATAAATTCAGGCAAGGAATATCTTCCATAACATAGTAACCACATTAGGAGAACGAAAGAGGAGTTCGTTAGGTTTATTTTTCTTTATTTTTACCGATTTTTCTGAATTTTCTTTAAAGAAAACTTCCAATTTATGGATACAGATACAACTGACCAAATACCGTAAAACGCGATTTAAAACCCCCTCCGGAATAAAGCCCCATCTCTTTTATTCTTCCAATGTTAAAAGTCCCCATCTCCATATGTTAAACTGGTTTCAATTATTGCTTTGAAACAATAACTCCCCATGGGGTTCTAAATCGCGTTTTACAGTAATTTAGATTGCTATATATAAAATTTTCAAATTTAAATTTCTAAACTAATTAAAGCAGCAACAACTTCATAATATTCATCAACATCTTCAAAAACCCATTCAAGCATTGACTGAATTGTTGGAGATTAACTTTTTTAGTCCCATTAAAACATTTATAACCTTTCTTAAAGTACTAGGTTTTAAGCAGTGAATATTGATTCTGCAAGTTTTAAATGAATGAGTGCTAACTTCCTCCTAAGAGTATCCACATTTCATATCACGCTTTCATCCAACTTCACGGCATTAGAATAAAATTTATACATTTTTGAAGCCTTTTCTGTGGTAAATTTTAGTTTACATTAGATCAAAAGGGTATTAAATTGAAGCCTTTTATGTAAGAAACTTATTTTTGTAACTGTATGTTGATCTTTTTGAGGATATAACAGCTCCATATGGTGTATCTCAATGAGAGAAATACATTGAGACTGACGTGTTGTGAAAACTTTGATTCCGAAACCTTTCAATTGAATGAAACCCAAAAAAACTCCAAAAATCTTTAAAGCCAAAAAACGCAACTGGATGGGTACCGAAAAACACTTAAAAACCCGAGTCAAAAAAACCCAGAGTAGCATACCCTGGTTCCTTCTTTAAAGCCTTCACAATAGTACACTTTTGGTAACTCAAACAAAATTTGAACTCAACTTGGATAAATTGACGACGTTTGATTTTAAAAAAAGAACTTCAAAATGCTTACCCCGCATAGTACAGCCCCAAGTATCGCAATGGTTCCCAAATGCAACTGAGAAGGAAACGTTTTCGTTAAATCATATAATTATGGAAAAATCTATTTCGTACAAAAAGTTAGCATTAAAAATATTTAAAAATGATTAAATTGAGACGACTTACTGCATGCAAAATAGTAAAACCATGCACTGGACGTTTGAGAAACTTGTAGTACAAACACATAAATTTTAGGGCACAAAAAAATTGTTTTGGTTTGCTGTGGATTTCTTCAACTTCTTCCATTTCGCCTTAAATTTTAATTCACGTTTTGCAACAATATTTTTCATCAAGGTATCACAAGTGTTTTGTAATATATGTTTTTTCTCCCTTTTCTACTTTTTCACTTTTTTAAACGATTTAAGCTTTAACTGTTCCACTGTTCCCTACACTATTATACTTTGAACATCTGTCACAATATTCACAACTCAAAAACAAATTTCTGAGAAATAAATCTACAATATTCAATTCTATGAATTTTGGTTCCCTAATAATATTATATCTTCAAAGGACAAAAGCTTGTATAGATTTTTATCACAAAAAATCAGAGTATATTGAGTAATATGCGTGTTTAATTTGATATAAAGGAATTATAAAAGTAATGATAACCAAGTGCGTGTTTGTTTATGGACTCCTACACACGAGGCAGTAGGGATAGGAAATAAGACATATATAGCAGGTTTTTCGGGTTTCGGGTATATTTTCCGACAGGGTTGAACCGAATCCTCACTTCCCCCTCTACTTCCTAAAGAACTGGTAAAATACACTACGGAGATAACCATAGTGTATGAACCACCTGTTCCCGACTTATCCACGCCTACGGATACCCTTCTCCGTTAATGTTGACCTAGTTTTACCAGTTGGACTTGTCATATTTCTTCAACATAAAATCCACCTCCAGCCAAAGTAGATAGTTCATGCACGCGTCTTAATACTATTTTAGTAGCTGGATCAATGATACAGATTTTAAGGAAGGTTCATAACAGCTGGAAAATATTTCATAATGATCGTTGTCTTCGGTTTTAAAATGTTTAAAATTTGTTGACCCGAATTCACCTGGACTTCACAAAAATGGAACAATTTCAACGATTTAGCGGTTCAGTCATATTAGGAATTCAAATTCTAAGATAATGAAATATATGGATGGCCCATGAGTTTAACCCAAGCCTGTAGAATACAATAACGTAAACGATTTCGCTAGATATGAGAGGGGTTCGAAGCAGCATGATTTCCAGGACCCTCAGGACTTCCTAAGCCATTACATAATATTATCGTGCTGGTTGTTGTAATGTTATGCTTTTCCATTGACTTTCTATTTCTTTGTACTGAATTTATGAAATGGGCCAGAGAGAAAGTTTGCTATAGGACGAAAATCAATAAATGGAACTACGCAAGCAATTTCACCTCATTTCTCCACACACTCGCTCTATACTTGAGTCATTTAGAGTGATATATTACAAGATTGAGATAAGTTTTTAGCCCGAGCCTAGGGCTTATGAACACGGTATGTCTGTTCGTCTGTCTGTCTGTCTGTCTGTCCGTCTGTCTGCCTGTCCGTCTGTCTACCTCTCCGACTGTCCGTCTGTCTGTCTGTCTGTCTGTCCGTCTGTCTGTCCGTCTGTCTGTCTGTCCGTATGTCTGTCTGTCCGTCCGTCTGTCTGTCTGTCT
>JAQGBU010001529.1:0-12485 GCA_034698605.1 Isotoma decorata | reverse complement strand
CATGTGGAGCGTGGTGCGAAGCGTCCTTGCTTATGCATACTGCTGAAGTGGAGTTGATGTGGAGCGCATAAATTTTTGATTGATGTGTGATGTGGAGCGTAGTAAAATTTTCTAAGCGCTCCATGCTTGTGGTGTGGTGTGATGTGAAGCGCTAGCTCAAACGTCGAACTCTGCCTATGGGTAATCCACTTTTTTTCAGACACATCGCCTGTTGCATGCCAATCAAAGAGAAATTAAGCCTCCAGCCTAAATCCGTAAGCAATCATGGCCTTTTAAAAATTGTGTTAATGTATTCTATTGGGGAACAGGGCAAGCGGAGGACAATGCGAATGTGGACGGTCTAAATCAGGGTTTCGTTTTTTTCACTTTTTTATATTTTTGCCGGTGGCATGGAATTATGGAATTAACCACTGGTAAGTGGAAAAACGGAAAAATCTTCGATTTAGTACTGCGCAATGCTATATTAGTTATTGGGTATTACAATCCAACTTTACACTGTCAAATTTGTTCATGTCCTTTGCTTTTTAAAATTAACCCTTGATAAACATTAGATATCAAACACTTTGGAACCTCCTGACTTATTAAAAGTGACTATGAAGTGCAGTGGTCAACTGGTTGTAGCCAGTTGCTGAACGGTTTTGGAATACTTCACTTCAAAAACTATCGATAAGCAATTCGATTGAATTTTTCAATAAAATTTTAATAATTAAGTACCTTAAGCCAAATGCTAGGATATTAAACATTCCAATAATTTAAAAATTTTAAAATGTTAGATTTAATTTAAAATGATACGGCAGAATTTCTTTATTATAACAAAAAGCAAGAAGATGGACAATTCAAAAAAAATCTGAACACACAGGAAATATGTAAATAATTGGGTAAATAATTATATTTGAATGCTGTAATGGAAAGATGCTTCTCATCTTCAGTTCGTCGAAACATCATGACAACAGCAAAATTGGCTTGGTATTGAAAAAACAATCAAATTGTTATCCGTCCGTCATTATTATCATTACAAAAAGAAGCGATTCGTAACCGAGAGTCGACTTAAACACAAGAATCGTCAACCACCATCCCATAATCATCTTTAGTTTTGCTTTAGTAATTTTTGCTCTATTCAAAACAAAACAGTTGGAAGCTTAAGTAGCATGCAAAGTACTAAAATGAGCTCATTGATTGACTTCAAATGGATGTTCTGTTTATGTATGCCTTCAATCTCAATACATCATTCGTTTTTTCATTTTTTCCACTAAATATAAAATTTCAGTTCCTGACATTTTTACCACTGGAAAGTGAAAAATGCCAGTGGATTTTGCCAGGTGGTTAATTCCATGCCGAAACCTTGGTCTAAATGTAGACAAAAAAAATGTGGACGAAAAAAATCTGAACAAAATCATTAAATATACAGTCATAACATGGAAACTGTCACAATATGGATAAAATTACCGACTTATCTTTTTTACTCCTTATTATTATTTTATTAAATCAAACATGCCCTATAGGGCTGGTTACGTTTGACATTATGTTTACATTATGATTAGTTATTTAGGTAGAGTAGTTATAACTTCGATATCATCTATATATTACATAGTACATACATTAACAACTTTGCATTGGGATAATGGTCATAGATTTAAGAATTGATTATACTTTAGAATTGGTGTAAAACGGGCTGTGGTGACATGTCTGTTAAATATATTTACATGGAGTATCAATAATGATTTAGCTTTTACACAATTAGATCTAATACATAGTATAATTTAGTTACAAGATTTACTTTGATATAATGTGTGTCTTCAGTCTATTCTTAAAAATCGGGTAGGATTGGCACATTTTAATTGCATCCGGTAGTTCATTCCAAATATTACAGCCTTTGAATTCAACGCATCTTCTACCGTATTCGTTTTTCATAATATTATTAATGTGAAATTCATTTTTGCTTCTGGTATTATGGTCATGCAATTCACAGTTGGATTTTAAAATTCCTTGAAAGTATTGTATATTATTAACATTTAAAATTTGAAATATAAACACATAGACTGATGGATATAGTTGTTATAAGGTAGGAGCCATTTAATTTTATCATTTATTAGTTCACGGATAGGCTCGTTTGGCTTCTTTCTTAAAAGAATTCGTGCCGTCTGACGCATGCAATTTTCAATTATTTTCAAATTTTGCTTTGATGCTGTGCCCCATATAATGCAAATGTATTTTACTAATGAAATAAGACATGCATTCACTACCTTCGACATATTATCAACTGAAACTAAGCTTCGTTAAGGATATAAAGATTTAGCAACAAGGTGGTAGCTGCGTGATAGCTTATTTATGTGATTGTACCATGTAAGCTTGGAATCAAAAATTAGACCTAGGCTATTTAAAGTGTCTTGACTATGTATTGTTGTACCGTTAATCTCAATACAAATGTGACCAATTTTGGAGATATTGTGTGCATTACCAAGTACAATTACTTTATCCAATTAGAAGATCCACCATTTAGGTAACGTAGTAGACCCGTGAGGGCAGAATACGGTCTTGTAAATTTAAGACTTTGTTGAAAAATTATCAAAGAAACCTGTTTGTCATGGGAGTTGCAAAACGCAAACAAACATCAAATCAAAGGACAAGTTTAATTTTTCTGTGATTTGAATGACCACATAGGGCATCCTACTTGGTTTACAACGTCAATGTAGAAAGCTAAAAAATACAGAGCGTACAGATACAGATATCACGTTAATTCGAAGCGTGATTTCGTAAAACAAAATAGCACAGTTTCAGTGATTTTTGATAATTATTGTATTGTTAACTATTCAATGCCGTGTAGCGCGAAGCAAATGCTAGTGGTTTATTATTTTCATTTGTCTTCTTATCTGTACACGTTCGGTGTATTCGCTTAAAGTTGGGATTCCACAATGTTGGTAGTTTCTGACAAGCGTCCAATATTTCTTCTTTGTAAGTTACTAAATGGTCGAGCGTTTCGATTTGTACATTCATTAATCAAGAAAACATTAGTTTGCTCTGGGATTGAATGATCGGTTGCAGATTCCATATCCACGATGGTCATGTCATTACGATTCGCTTCTCTGAAAGATGGATATCTACATTGAGTTAAATCCCTTTTGAAAAACACTAGCTCATTGAGATATATGGCGGGGGATGAATCCAGCCGAGTGTTGTATTGCTGTGTATTAGTTTCGTTTTGAATGTAATGTCGATATTTTTCTGCAAGCTTTCGAATTGCTAACCGAATCCAACGGAAAACTGGACAGGCAATTACAATTCCTCCAACAATGTTGAATATCTGTAGTAAATCTACTCCATTTGTCAATCCAATTATCCCCCCGAATATCCCTGTCATCAAAGACATTTATAAATATTACCATTGCATACATACCGTAAAACTGGAATTAGAATCCCCCTCTAATTAGGTCCCCTCCCTAAATAAGTTCCCCGGGTCCCAGCTGTGTTTGAAATATTAACCCCACTCAAAACTCCACACTAAAAATATCGATTTTTTGTTTATTATTTCTTTTATTATCAATTTTTCCTTTATTTAAAACTCCATAAAAGGTAAAAGTTATTCACACTAAATAAAAAAGACCGAGAAAATTACTGTAGGTGAATCACCAGCGTTTTACGTTGTCCCTATAGGCTCTGGAAAAAAAATTGGGGGAAACAAGAGGGTCAACGTAAAAGGTCGGTGTTCTAACGGTAGAGGAAAATTTGCGGCTGCACATTTGCGGCTGCCCATTTGCGGCTGCCCATTTGCGGCTAAAAATTTGCGGCTAAACATTTGCGGCTAAACATTTGCGGCTGCACATTTGCAGCTTTCCATTTGCGGCGGCACATTTAAGGCGGCACATTTGCGGCTGCACATTTACGGCTGCACATTTGCGCCTCAGGTACATTTGCGGCTAAATGTTAAAATCTTAAATTAAAATAAAGAAGCAAAGACGAGATTCAGTAGTAGCATACTATCATACATGTGACACATGCTTACTGGATTTAAATCTGTGGGTTTTACTTTTTTGACTTTGCGTTTTGCACTATGACCCTAAATGGGGTGTAAGAGTAGATCAATGCTGCTTAATTCTTAGAAGAAGAAGCTTTTGTTTGATTTTGATTTTTAAATACACTTTTTATCCCATAGGTGAAATTTCGAATAAACTACTCTATTGCATTAATTAAAGCTAAAGTTTGGACTTAAGTTGTAATTTTTTTGGTTAACATCTTATATCTTTAGCTTTAGTTTTAGCCGCAAATGTGTAGAGCCGTAAATGTGCAGCCGCAAATGTACCTGAGCCGCAAATTTGCAGCCGCAAATGTACCTGAGCCGCAAATTTGCAGCCGCAAATGGGCCGCCGTAAATGGGCCGCCGTAAATGGGCAGCAGCAAATTACCGCAATTCGTTCTAACAATAGTAATGAGCTGAAAAAAAATAAAAATACTCTTTTCGTTTTGCCTTACACCCATGTCATGCGTTTTTAACATTTCGTTTTAACACCATGAATTACGGCAAGAGCGTAATATGAACAATGTTTACGAGCATTTTTTTCTTTTAATTACCTAGTTTTATTGGCACTATAGCATTCTTATGAAAATTACGATCTACAATTTTATAAGTTTGTGTAGCAATGAAATGAATTTTTTGGATTGTGATAATGAAAGAGGGGCTTTTTTTAGTAAATTTGTAGAAAAATCGGTTTGAAACAGAAAGCCCCCCTGGAATAGCCCCCCTCCCCGAAAAAAACCCCTACTTTGGAGGATTGAAACATTAGCTCCCCTGGGGGTTCTAATTCGGGATTTACGGTAATTATTTATATTATAGTTTTTAAAGAAAATTTTAGTAGCGAGTTTATTACTTTAATCATGATAAGAAGCAAAACACGTTCCAATCCAAAAATAGTTTTAAACTTACCCATGAATTCATTGGTATCATAATGCCGACTTCTTTCACGAGGGATTACGGATTCTTCATCCAAGAACACGTGTATCAAAGAGTAGCTCTCGTTTTCACTGAAATAATTATAAAAAGCACAAAACATTTCCCAAAACTGTTGAATGTCTCTACTAAAAGTCTTAACTATCCTTTTTTTAAATTTAATAATAATTTGATATTCCCATCCGACAGAAATTCTCAAAATGAACAGCAGACAACCAAGTAAATTCAAGGGGTGGTTTATAACGAGGATGGATTATCGTATGCAGACATCCAGTGGGGACGATGACTTCACCACTACTTCACTGCATGTTATTTAAATACATTGTATTTATTAAAGGTAGATGATTTACAAGCAAGCTTCGATGTGATATTTCTTTCATGTATTCTTTAACATTCGATTCTGTTCTTGGGAGCCAAACCAAGAGGGTCTCTTCCATTTACTAGAGATAATATTTTTGTATCTAATTGGCTTTATTATTGGAATTAATTAATAATTATTTTCTGCTTAAAATCAACTAACGTTTTGTGCATATTTCATCCCTATTCTAAAGGCTGTGGATTTCAACTCACTAATAATGGCAATGAGGGTAATAGCATTTCCTAAACTGCATAAAGCAATCTCTATTATTCTATCTGATTCGAAGTTAGACGACTTAGTTTACCGGAGTATATAGGCAAGGTTTGGAGTCACAGGTCATGTCGCCGGTTTACCCCAACCATCTACCGGTACAGGTTGATGAGTTCCGTTTTTGGCAGATGAAGGGTACCAGGAGCTATAGGCAGTTTTTTTTAATTTTTCGAAGCCCCGTTAAATATAAAAAATGACTTGCCTCAAATTAAAGGCAGTGGGATGCTCGAATTCCAAATCCGAATAAGTGGCTTCCGCTCGGTAGACAACCTCTGTGCAAGGTCTGTAGCATTTTGGGCACTGGGCTCCGTAACCGGTCCGTTCAAAGCCTTCTATCAACAAAATACTATATTCAATTTAGCGTTATAGAAAAAAATCTTAAATGGTTAATATATTGAGAATTGTATACAGCTGATTTAATTTTAAGACTATCGAATTGTTAAACACACATTATATAAATAACGCATCTTCGCAAATAACATAATAGTATGTCGTTTATTTACCTGTTACATTTTTAACGCATTCGTGGTTCAGGGGACTGCAAATTGGTTCTTGATTCCCTGCTAAATTTTCAAAAGGAACATTCATTTTAGAAAAGCTTCATGGTTTTATTTGAAGACATTTAACATTTACTGATTAAAGTAATAATATTTAACCGTTATGGTGTTTTACATGAGCCATTGTTTCAAATCACAAACACTTCAACAAATTAAACTTGTTTAACCTTTTTATACCAAGTGCAAGTGTGAGATCTTCCATTATTTAAGGAAAGCCTGTAGTTTTTGATTTGCTCAACTTTCAAATTACCGTAAAACGCGATTTAGAACCCCATGGGGAGTTATTGTTTCAAAGCAATAATTTAAGCCACTTTAACGTGAGGACATAGGGACTTTTAACATTGGAAGGAAAGGTGGGATGGGGCTTTATTCCGGAGAGGGTTCTAAATCGCGTTTTACGTAATCGCATTCATCAGTTCAAAATGTAAAGTATTGAAGGTCATAGATAGAGACGGACCACGCCACGTCAAAATTCAAGCAAAAATTATCGCGTAAAAAATATTTTTTAACCTGTCACAGATAGAGGGAGGCACTGGCACGTCTTATTGATTGCAATTGAAAGGCACTCCTTATAACAATTACTTTTTGTGTACCGCTTGAAGATTCCCAGTGGTGATTCCTTCTCAAAATAACACTTCCGTTTTTCCTAAAGGCCGTTTTACGAAAAACGTAAATATTAAAATGATGAAATAATAAAATATCATTATTAAATTGGCAAATTAATGCAATACAACGACTAACCGGCGTCAGTGACAGAATATTTTTATCTGCAAGAGTAACCTCTGGTCGTACTTTTATGAAAACTTGTTTTTTCGCTGGGACATGAAAACATCCATTTCGTCTCACTCTTGGCTCTTCATAGGGATGGTGAATACATACCTAATTTTAAACTCAATTATAAGATTTCAAGAAATAATTAGAGTGTCAGAATGAAGTTAGGCCCTTGGACAATAAAGCGTTGTTCGAAGAAAATAAGTTATCTAAGCAGGATTACGAATACGTCACAAACTCTAATAAAGTTCCAAAACTTTCCTTTCAAACCAATCGTAGATTACAGAGGCTCGCCAACACTTAGATTAGCTTGCTTTCTAGTTCAGATTCTCAAATCTATCACCAACAACCATCAGTATAGCATAAAAAACAGATTCGAATTTATCGATGAAATTAAAACAAGAACTCTTCATCCCGATCAAGAAATGGTATCTTTTGATGTAATATCTATGTTTACTACTATACCAATCAACCGAACACTTGACATTATCAAGTCAACAATGAAATCTAACAATGCATAGACACAAGAACAGAATACAAGAACATGTTGCAGATACTGAACACAATAGAACCAAAAGATCTGCAGTAGGAATGCCGGTAATTAGCGGCTGAACAATAGCGGCTAAAGATTAGCGGCTCTGATACATTTGCGGCTCTGAACATTAGCGGCTAAACAATAGCGGCTCTGATACATTAGCGGCTCTGATACATTAGCAGCTCTGATACATTAGCGGCTGAACAATAGCGGCTCTGATACATTTGAGGCTCTGAACATTAGCGGCTAAACAATAGCGGCTCTGATACATTAGCAGCTCTGATACATTAGCAGCTCTGATACATTAGCGGTTCTGATACATTAGCGGCTCTGATACATTAGCGGCTCAGATACATTAGCGGTCATGGTTTCGGCTATAAGCTTAGTCCATGAAAGGAATGAATCCTTCCAAGCTGGAATATCCAGAGTCAGATCAAATCATCTGGTCCAGGAAATTCTCAGCCATTGGTTAAATGCGACACATAAAAATGGCCGAGAAAATTGTCGAAGCAGAGCCGGCTTCTGGTCTTTCTCTCGGGCTTAAGATGTTGATCTAACATCTTAAGAAGATCTTGACCACCGGCCTGGTGGCCCTTAAGGTCACAAAAGAACTTTCCCTGCAAACGATATACTTTAACCAGAATTTTCCTTTAGGGGTAATATATAATGACCCGAGTACAAGAAGCATTAAAATAAATCCGTATATTCATATAGATGAGGGGGTCCGGCGCCCCCTGACCTTTCCTTGGGGAGCAGGGGGAGGAAAAAATAATTAAGGTCAGTGGGTCATCAAACGTAGTCCATAAACGTTTCCGACCTACAAATCCGGATATTGTAAATGTTGTGTAAGGGGTGAAATAGGCCATTGACCCCCCGGGGGGTTTATGGGGTTTAGGTTATGATTTTTAGGGTCTATAGGTCATCAAATGCAGTTAAGAGATTTTTAATAAGAGAGATAATTTTCTAAGCCGCTAATGTTCAGAGCCACTAATGTTCAGAGCCGCTAATGTATCACAGCCGCTAATGTATCATAGCCGCTAATGTTCAGAGCCGCTAATGTATCAGAGCCGCTAATGTATCAGAGCCGCTAATGTATCAGAGCCGCTAATGTTTAGCCGCTATTGTTTAGTCGCTAATGTTCAGAGCCGCTAATGTATCAGTGCCGCTAATGTTCAGCCGCTATTGTTCAGCCGCTAATGTTCAGCCGCTATTTTCCGAATACCCTGCAGTAGTACTACACATGTCTCAAAATCCAGGGCATAAACCCGATGTTTCTAATGCCCAAATAATAGAAAACGACAAATGGAAATGGAATCCCTTTACATCTGAAAAAATCCTAATCACATGAATAATAATGAGGGCATCAAAATTAACCCAATATGGTCAAATACTCTTTTACCTTTAGTCAGAGATCCTGCTTAAATTTCCATTAGCAACTATTGAAAATTTAGCATCTAATTGTAATAAAATTCTTGTCTATCCCTTATCAGAATTCAATTTTTATACTAATTTTTGTCCTGATCCTGATGATCTGAGGAAGGTCGAAAGCTTGAAAAGTTAATAAAAACCTTACTACGTTTCAAAAAAGTTCTCACTAGCCGTTAAAATGGACTATCAAATAAACCATTATTCCTATTATAATTGGTTGAACCAGGGTTTGAATAAAAATCCAAAGTAGCCAAAACTTTTTTGGCGAGCATTAAATAGAAACTAAACTATCCAAAAATAAATTTATCCAAAAAAACAAACCTCAACCATGAAATGAAAATGTTTGTTCAAATTTTTTCACAACAGGCAACGGAAATTATGGAATCTTTAAAGGTGGGATTCAATAGTTTTATATTCTTGCTGTGAAGTAAGTTCAAGCGAAGCAATTGTTACAAAAGGTTTTTTTTAATTAAAAAGCATTTGTTTAGCAGGAAGCAGCAAGCCAGGAATTTACCATATAGTCATTGCCATCAATAGCTGAACAAGCTACGTCTCCCTTTTCTTCGGGGTACTTGAGTAAAAAGGACATCCCTTTATCAAACCCTGACACAAGCTGCCTTCTAGGAAAAACATTCATTTCTTTGCCAGGTTTCGATTCATCTAAGAATGAATGATCATCGATGCTCGAGCTGTTCCATATTTTTAGGTCTTCTTTAAACTTTTTCCCATGATCATGCAAAGCAGTTTTTATACCATTGTCCCTTCAAGAAACATGAACTCATCCCTTTAATTTCCTCACAATAACTTGCATAGGTAACAGGCCAGTAGCTTTCGCCGATTTAAAATTTTTACTGCGTGAGTCTTACTTTCTCAAAACCTCTTCAGGCATCTTATTAAAAGAGCAACCAGTCCCCACATCCGTTTGGGCAGTTTCGAATAAATCCGAGCAAGCTTTAGCTTTTGATCCACGCCACAGACAAGCAGCAATTGCTTCAGAGCAGTTAAGGAGTCCCTTTTTTAAATTTAAAATAAGAAATGCTTTTGTAAAATTAAATCATCCATTCCATACAAACTGACAGTAGTAAAGGTTTAAAAAAGTTTATCGGCACTCGCAGGATTTCTTTTCCAAAATCTCAATTATAACACCTCGAATCTAAAATCTCATAAGCCTTAGTTTAGTTTAGTTTAGTTATTCCTTATTATTAAAGTGTCGACAGATTACAACCAATTATATTACAGGAGAAACCGACAGGACATGAATACGATGATTGTTCAATAATTTCTGGGAATTCATTTTTCAAAAAGCGACCGTGTCTGAATAAGGTTTTGAGGGTCAAACCCCCCGAAAAACCTCAAAATTCCAATTGCAGGGATAGGAGGGGGAGGGGCGTGGCTCCACCCTCCCCGAAATACCTTGAGGGGATAAGAAAAACCCCTTCTACATTTATTTATGGATACGACCCTGTCGAAAAAAGGGGAAGTTAGTGGATCTGCCAGCTTTCTACTACTTACAAAATCCTAGGCATTTTGAAATGTATTATAAATAATTTGTTGAGGAACTCTGGTGTTCTAATGATTAGTTTGTTTAGCATTGATAAGATAAAAT
The DNA here is from genome assembly GCA_034698605.1 of Isotoma decorata. Taxonomy (NCBI): domain Eukaryota; kingdom Metazoa; phylum Arthropoda; class Collembola; order Entomobryomorpha; family Isotomidae; genus Isotoma; species Isotoma decorata. Next base: position 2,018 of record JAQGBU010001529.1, on the reverse strand, counting down.
CGATTTGGTGTCCTATAACGTCGATAAAGCTTAGGAAAAAAGTGAAACGAGTCCGTGTGGTATGACCGAGATTTTGTTAAGTTAAATATATACAGATATAGCCAATTGTATTTTGTAATTGTAATTGTATTTAGGTTAGTTAGTGTAAAAATCAAAAACAACTATACTGACTTCAGAAGATGCTTTGTAATTCGCAAGCTGGTTAACGTATTCCGCATTTACTAATTTAAATTTTGCAAAGTTTTTAATTACCTTTTTGATAAACGGCACAATTTTTTGGTTGTTAGTTTCATCTTGAAGGTCGTCGTAAAGAGATGTGTTTTGGAGTTTGACCCAATCCAAAGATTTGTACAAATCAAGGGACGTATCTTCACTAATGGCATCAAACTTTTTTCCGAATGTATTCCCAGCCTCACAGAAATGATCAACCATATAAAGAAGTTTTACAACGTCTTTGGACGACCATGGCACCCCATGTTCATCTATTGTTTGCATTTTTCCTTCATTAGCGCGTTCTTCGCTTTTTGCGCGTAATCTTTTACAACATAATAATAATAATTTATTTCAATGTGATATCCACTATATGTTCACATTGCGGTAACGGTATTTGGTCAATCTGGTAAAATCAACAGTGGCAAAATTAAATCTAAATTCTCATGAAGCCACTTTTGCTTTTGTCAAATTAACCTGGAACCTGTGGTAACTAACTACATCTCAAGAGCTAAGTAATTCTATGAAATACACAATAATTGCAAATAAAAGTAGTAATCAAATAACTGAAAACAGATCAGTAACATCAGTTAACGACAGAGAACCAAAATATTGGGTACTCCTACACATAAGCAGTGACGGAGTCAATACATGATAAGGTGCACAAATTTTTTTGATTACAACTCAATTCAATTTTAAAAGCTGTACCAAAATGTTTCAATTGTATTGAATAATATTATTCTCAGAAAATCTCGACAAAACTTTGTCTACCCCTTCCGCCAGTACTGGTTACGTAAACATAAACGAAAAATATTCATACTATTATTTTTATACTGCTAAATATTTTTTATACGTATATAAACTGTCTACCCAGGTTAAGCATCTTTTGTAATTTCTGCATTCTTAGAGTAAGTATCAGGATACGTGTTCAAATTGGACGGAGTTCTTTTATTAAGAGTGCCTTAAGTTTGATTTTTACGAACAAGCATTCCAGAAATTTTTAGCTCGTAATGTACGAATTGCAGCTCTTTATTTTTTTCAAACAAATAGTCTGCCAATCGGTATCATCTTCACTCATTGTTACACCATTTTGCTTAATGCGGTGAAGTTAGCGTTTGATGAACCAATAAAGAGGTAAAACTGTAGTGTCTTGAAATAAGAAGCGTTTTTAGTACCGAATTCTTCGTGTGGATACTCTTTCGCATTGGATTCTTAGGTTTAAAGTAACTTTTCAATATTCTACTTTCTTCAACTCTTAAAGATGGAAGCATACTTGACAGTTTTAGCCCGAGCCTGGGGCTTATGAGCCCGGTATGTCTGTCTGTCTGACGATAACTCTAGAATGCTTTAACCGATTTGGATGATATTTTGACCACGCCAGTATTTCACCAAATAAGGAACTGAGTTCGAAGATGGGCAGGGCGGGTCGAGTGATTGGCCCGTGGGGGGCCAAAACCCCCACCGGTCATGTAGTTTACGCCCTTTTTGAAAATGATCATAGAAATCTGAAATTTGGCATAAAACTTACAAACAGTGACTAAACCTGAAGTTTATAGCCAAACGGAATTTCATGTGATTTGAATGACCGAACAGGGTGACCCCAAATGGTTTTTGAAATTTAACGTAGGAAACTGAAATTTGGCACGGGGGCTACAAACAGTAAATTTACAAATCTTAAGCCAAATTTCATTTTTTGTGGTTTGAATGACCCCACAGGGTGACCCGCAATGGTTTTTAGCCCGAGCCTAGGGCTTATGAACCCGGTATGTCTGTCTGTCCGTCCGTCCGTCTGTCTGACGATAACTCAA
>JAQGBU010001528.1:0-12495 GCA_034698605.1 Isotoma decorata | reverse complement strand
TTCTCATGAATTTTCGACTAATTTATTTTTGGGGAAAAAACCGGGACGCTTAGTAAAAACCGGGACATTTTCGGGACCCCGGGACAGGGTCTAAAAACCGGGACAATCCCGGCTAAACCGGGACGCATGGTCAGCCTACCTCAACCTTTACTTGTTACGGCACGGGGCAATAGCATTAGCCCAGGCTAATTAATGCATCGGGCATTCTCGTGGATAGGCTAATGTTAAAGGTGAAGAAGAAACCAAGAAGGTGAAAGGGGTATTCATATTCGGATTTGGGTGTCTTAAAGGAGAATGAAGACATGAAGAGTAGCCATCTTCCTACACAATATAATTTTTCTATACTCTAACTTTGTTATTTAAAGTAATAAAATTGATTTGTTAGTGCCTAAAAATTAATTGACTGTGTTTAAGAATCTGTGATTTATATGAGGATTATCTTTCCAATAATTGTGAGACTGTGGAGCATTAAATTCTGAAATCATCATCCCATACTTTAACACTTGAGTGGTAAGAGAATTCCATTATAATAATTAGAACCATTGGCAATCTTCAAGGATTCAATTAAGGTGCATAAGTTATAATAGAGTCGTATGATTTAGATTAGATTATTATTTGCCCATCATTTCATACCGTATCTGAACCGTGTGACTTATTAGTTCAATCACTGTACAGGCAATGGACACGCATGATGATGTACTGGAAATCCATGCCCCAAGCATGCCTGTTGACGGTGTCTGTTTTGTATGCTTCAAAGCAGGATGCCGATCACTCACGTGCCCTTATAGAAAAGGTCACACCCGTACCCCCGAGATTAGGCTTGAAATAGCCCAACGAAAGGCGCATTATAAGAAAGTTGATTTGGACCATTTCAAGCGCCGCTCTAAGTCTAAGAAGGACAGATGGCACCAAAATATTGATGCCAGAGGTCATAACGTTCACACTCATTTTCAGCCACCACCTGCTCCTGCCTATCCCGTGGGGGGGGGGAGGAAAGCTACCGGGGGCCTATCAGACCGGCCATCTGTAATGGCACTGGGCAATAGCATTAGCCCAGGCTAATTATATGCATCGGGCACTCTCGTGGGTATGCCAATGTTAAAGGTGAAGAAGAAGAAGAAACAAAGAAGGCCAAAATTGGTTAATGCAACAGCAAGAATTTGTAAGGATTTTTTGTATCATGCAGAAAATATTTCGTAACGTTACTAAAACTTTGGAATCTTTGTTGAAATATTCGAAATAAACTTTCTAATTAACCTATAAATTAATACATAGCTACCTAACCTAATATTGTTCATTGTCCAACGAAATGCAAGTGGTGACAAAAAGGATTTTTTTTGTATTTATTTCAAAGATAATGAAATGTATTTGGAATTAAAAACTAAACTGAAATAAAATAGTGTAGAATCATGAAGCAACAACAAAATTTGAAATGGAGAATAAAATTTTTATTAGAGTTACAAGCCCTTGAAAACCACACATTATATATAGCTGCAACTGCAATTTTAAACTATGTCCGTACACTCTCACGATCATGAATGACATATGAACATCTACACATATTTACACTTCCTAATCTAACACCTAATGAACAAATGTTTACAATGTAATAATAGTAAGAAGTCATCGAATTTCAGGATTTTTGAGTCTTATCGTAAACTTATGTTTTCATACGTTTTACCAGTGTCATAAAAAATTGAATACAAAGGAAACTCCTGTTTCATACGTTGCATATATATACAGTACAAACTAATCTTAAGAGTAAATCTAACAATTATTTTCTCGTGGCTAGTCGGGCTGACTTTCTTGGGGGTGTGTTATCTTGTTCATGCGAGTGTTTAGGAGAGTCTCCAGAAATAGTTCTTTTCTTCGTAGGTTTCACAGGTTCACGAGTTTGTTTTGTAGCCGTTTCGGTGACAGCTACTAACTTTCTAACTGGTTTTTCCGGTTCAAGGTCTGGTTTAACCAAATCCAACGTGGGTAGCTTTTTAACGGGCTTATCAGTTGCTGATATTTGTTTCTGAGAATCTCCAGAGGTGAGACGTTTTCTTGCAGGTAACTTTTCAGGTTCCTCAGCTAATTTGGGTGCATCCCCAGAATTAACGCGCTTTTTGGATTGCTTTTCAGGCTCAAGCGCTGGTTGAACTTTTTCAACGGAGTTCATATGTGGCTTTGCAACCTTATTAGCATTACTACTACTGCTATTACTTGAAATAGTGGGGGAAGGATTCTGCGATATGACAGCAATACTTTTTGGATTCGTCTTCGGGGCTCCTCCTCTAGATCGTGTACTTCTTGCTGAATTGCTGGATTGGCTTCCACCATCATCACTATCAGCACTCACTTCAACCAATGTCAACCTTGTCGTCTTCACAACTTCCTCTTGTAGAACAAGTTGGGGAGGGGGAGGGGATTGAGATAATTGTGATTCTGCGGGTTTCTTTTCTTTTAGGGGCTGTTTTGGAACATGGTTATTATTGGAGGAACTGGTCTCTTCTGATGGGGTAGAAACTTCTGCCGGAGTGTCAGATTTCCTATGGACGTAATCCTTGACAAACAGCTCTTGTATAGACATAGGGACTAACTCAGGGTGCCCAACTTCGAAGTTATTGGGTTGTGTTTCATCTGCACTTGACTCTGCCATGTTAGCAGCTGGTACTTTTTCTTTCTTTCGCAAATTCCGCGCCGGCGTTTTGTCGTCGTCTTCATCACTGTCACCCGTCTGAAATTACAATTAAAAAAGTAGAACTCATTGTTAGATTCTTTCTCTAAATTCATCAAATTTAAATAGTACGCGAAATTTGATACAAATAAATTGGAACAATACCTGGATTCCAGGGATTTGTAGCCGAGTTTCACTGGCATCGTTTGGCTGTAAATAAACAATCATGAAATATAAGTACAAAAAGACTGCTGAGAGGTAAGTCAATTATCATTAAACAAATGGTTAGCATACCTGCGCGTCAATAGAAAAGTTTCCATGTTCATCCTGGATAAAATCAAAAATTTACACTATTAAATATATTCCGTATCCTAGTGGTTTAAAACAATAATAATTCAATTATTTATCAGAAAAAACTTACCAATGCTGGGGCTTCACGTTTGAGTTTTTTATGGGACCGCTTACTCATATTTTCCCAAGCAACATTTACAGTCACCCCTGCCTTCTTTGGGGCAGTATACTGCATGTCAGTCGGAAGATATGTTCGCCTAATATAAACACAATGTATCAAAATATTGTCATATACTCTTGACTCGTCCAAATTTTTACTAACACTGTATTTCTTACGTATTTTGGAAAAATGGGTCATCATAACGCGTGAAATACATTGGAGGAATTCTTGGTTCAGATGGATAGTCTTTCATCTCAAAACTTGTAGATCTTTGTAAAATTAGGCCAAGGGCAATGTCACAGATGGCATACATCCTCTGATATACAATTTAAATTAGTTACATTAATAAAAGAATTACTATTTAATTGTGGTTAGATCTACATGAATATTAAATCTAGCATAAAAAGCTCTAGCGATATTTACTTACACATAGAACTTCTTCGTTATCCGGTTCTAATGAATCTTTGTGATTTTTCATTCTTTCCACTAAAGCCTTATAAAATCCAAAGGAATAACTATCATTTTTGATAATTAAAGGCTCCAAAATATACCATAGACATTCTTTGATCTCTCCCTACATCAAATTTTAAAATTGGTTGGTCAAAATGCAACGCCAAAGATTTACAATTCCAGTTTATTTTACAACCCTTACCAACTGTTTATGATCTTGGTACGAAACAAATCTAGGATTATGAGTCAGAACAGGGACGGCAAATACCAACATGTAATCAGGCATAATGTGCGGTAATTGTTCATTTAATCTCTCTGAGCCAGTCATCATCAAGGTCTTGATATACTCTCGTCGTTTCTCTACATCAGACACCATGTAGTTCTTCATAGCCGTCTTCTGCTTTTTATCGGTTTCATACCCTCCTAAAGAGTAGAATCCCATAAAATCCAGAGGCAAACACCTGAAATATTCCAACAGTATCCATAATGCCTTCTACAATGAAAACGAATATATTAATTTACTAATTCTAGAAACGTACTTGTGGGGAATTCCTCGTGACAATCCTCGATGCAGTTTTAGTGCAAATTTCGAACGAACTTGTATAACTTCATCCTAAATCAGTAAAATATTCAATTGATCTTGGAATAAGGTTTATATCTTTACCTTAGCAAGAAAAAAAGTCTTACGTTCATCAGCTTCGAAAGTGCACAGAATTGACTTGCAGTGAACTGGTCCCCGACACCCTTTTGCTCACAGATTTTGAGCATAGAGCACCCTGATGTTAGCCGCAACCAGGCCTTCTCCGCATTACTGTACAGTAATTAAAATCACTAGTTTTAGGCTATTCAGAGATTGTATTCAATTATATAGACATACTTATACCTTACCTGAATGGTACAACAGCATTAATGAACCCTCCTCCAGTCTCAACGAATGCAGTCAACATTTTAAATGTCTTCTGAGCTGCCTTCAAATCATTTTTCAATCCCATCAGCCACCTTACAGTAGCTTTCATTCCAGCCATCTAATGAAAGTTAAGGTTGCATATTAAATTCATATTTATCATATTTTAACAAAATTAGAAAACGACAAAGTATATCCTACCATGCATCTTGTTACTTCTGGTAAATCTTCTTCTTCGCACCAATTTTCAGTGTTTTTGAACTTGTCTTCTTCTGTCCTCATTGGATTGACAAGTAATTCTTTCACAATCTATGGAGAAACAAAAGTAATATTACTCCTAAATTATTTTGTCGAGTGGTTTATTTAGGATAAAGACCTTCTGTGAGATGATTCCTTTCATATCATTTTTGAACTCTTCAGGCATCAAAAATGCAATATGACCCAATGCTACAATAGTCGTTCTGTAGTTTAAGTCAGAAGGATTCATATTGGCTCGAAGTGTTTCCACAAGTCGACCAAAAACATGATTTCTCGCTGATTCGTTCATGTTGACATGTAAGCATCGCACAGCTTGTTTTCCTTGCTTGGGGTTTCCTGCTGATAACATTATCTGGCATGATGGAACTAGTACTCCCATCGTTTTATGGTAAAACTGGCCTGTAATAATGAAAAGTCACAGTAAATACTTTGCACCAGATTTTCAAGACACGCAGTAAAATTTCACAAGAATCACAAACATACCCAAGGGTTTGGCTTTCCCCACAAAAGTCAACGCAGTCAATACTTTCGGTTGTAAATCCTCTCCCACAGAATCCATTAACTTGATCAGCATATCCAAAATTTTTTCGTCACAGAAGTGGTGTGGAAAAACAAATGCAAGGATCTAATAAAAAAGCGATTGATTATGATTTTGATTATTAAGTTCAACATGTCCTTTTATATTATTTTCGGCCTAAATTCTAAACTTTATACTTACGCCAATCAAACTTAGGCCTCTGTCAATTGCTGTACGCTTGTCAAATCCAAGGTTGTCCAAGACTTCTTTCTTTCCTTCCATTACATCATGCATAATTTGCATTAATTTCTGAAAAGCAACAATGTCCAAAATTTAGGTACTCACTTATAATGTATTGACAAAGCAGAATAATATTTCGTAAGTTCGACTAAAATATAACTCATCGTACATTAACTGCTTCCTTGTCGACAATGACAGATGATGTGCGCTCCAGTAGTAATTTTATAGTGTTATAGTACAAGTTGGTCATGACAGGAGCACCAAGTTTCTTCAACACTACATTCTGTAAACCAAAAATATTTTCATAAGTATTTGGCACAAGCAAAAAGAGACATCTAATCATATTGTTTTCATCATATTTTTCTTACAGTGCTTTCCGCACAAGTCTTGCAATCAGTAGAGGGGCTAACAATTATTTCCATAGTTCGAAACATTAGCTTATCGCTCCTCAGATCAGCACAAAATTTGCAAAGAAACTCAGACGCTTTTACAGGGTCAGGAAGGAATTTGGTGAGTTGGGAGATTCTGATGTTGAGGTTTCTGTCATAATCTATTTTCCCGTCATTTCGAATGCAATTCAGGAGTTCATGAACATGCCGTCGAACCCTGCGTTATTTTAAGAAAACAAAAAGAAGTTACATAACAAATAATTTTACTTGGACTGGAAGGCTGAATACGACCGTATTTTTTTTTTGCCCTCATCCCTTAACTATTATAGCGACATGCGACACAATGTATGACGATTTTGTAAGAAAAATTTAGCCAGTTGCAACAAACGGTTTGCAGTTCGGGTAAGTAGTGATCATATCCAGTAGATTAATACCTTAAGCCGCACGGGATAATAATATTATCGGTATATGCGTATAAAATGCACTGGAGATATGGAAAAACATATCCTACTGTCCGGTTCGACTATTAGAATCTTCTTGATTTTAGTACGGTCGCTAAGTCGACATCATAATATGCGACGTTAAGGTTTTTTTAAAATGGAAACTCGTGGTATACGGCAGTTGCAATATAGTCAAGGGATCGGAATAAGTAAAAATTAAGTTTACGTACAGTAACAAATTTTTCTGAATTTCTACAAACGCCTTGGATGCATTCGTATCAATAGTCCCGTACAAGTACAGCAACTTCATCATTCGATCAGAAGATTCCAATTGAAATGGAACCAAGCAAGTATTTAGGAGCCTTTCAACCAAGATTCGATCATCTAACGAGTGCATATAATACACGTGTAGAATTTTATCTTTCATCCAATTAACCGCTTGTTTTGTCGGTTCGGGTACATAATCTGCGTTTAAATGCTTTTTGTATATTAAGGCCAGTCCTTGTACCGCTTCTCGTCGAATCTTGAACTGTGGAACGCGACACAATAATAATATGAAAACCCCATTTTTATTTAATCTGTTCTTATATAGTGAAAATATAATCAACCTTTTTATCCAGTGTCCTCTCCTTCACATAATTTAGTAAGTCTTCACTTTCAGAGACGATTCCAAAGTCAAGTCTTGCAGTTGCAACGATAGCTTTGACAACTTCAAACCTAACATTTTCTTCAGCATCGTGTTGTCGTAACTGTAAATTTAAGGATGTTGTTAAAAACCTGGTTCCTATTGAAAAAAATCTACGTATACGGAAACTCATTAGAAGCTTACCTTGAGTGTCTCAACAATATCCGTCCTTAGTTCTGGATGATTTATCAAAAAATGCATAGAATACTGAACGCACTTGATTCTGATAGCCACACTGATATCATTGAATCTAGTTATCAAAATGAAATAAGAAGGTAATTTCTCAGTAAAAAAAATAGTCTTCATATTTTCCAAAATAATAATAATATCTTCTATTAACCTTCCAATGAATGCTTGCCACAAAGGGGTGTGATGGATAGCCAAAGTTGATTCCTTTTCAGAGAACATCCTAGCGAGTAAAGATACTGATCCAAGCCTTTCCAACTCATCTGTGCTCTTCAGTTTGTACTCAAGTTGGGGAATAACAGATAATAAAATGCTTGGACAAATATGATTCAGTTCATAGATCAGGTCATAAACCTAAAATCAATACATAACATTAATTTATAATATTAATTCTATCCCTCCTTCAATTAATCATTCCATTAAGTTTAACCAACACAGATTCTTTATAAAATACCTTGTGTGCAATAAAAAGATTTGTCTCCTCCTTTCCACAGATCAACACTTGGTTGAAAAACTGTAAGCCAAAAACCCATTCAGAATTACAATATTACCCTTTAATACAACATTCATTGCCTCTGCTAATATTTCATGAAACTCACGTTTTGTATATAAGGCTCTAAAGTTTCAGAGCATTTTATGATGAGTTCTTTGGCCAGATTATAGGCATTTTTCTTCGATGTCTTAACAGGTTCTACAATGTTACTTAAAACGATATTAAGTAACTCATTGGACACAGAGTCACACTCTGACACCAAAGGACAAAGTACATCAAGCATGAATGATTTCACCTTTCCAGAATGCTCATCACTAAAAAAGAACAAATTACAACAAAGGTCACATCATCACCGTACTCCTTCTTCCGTCAAAAAGTATAATTACAAACAAATCCCAAAATATAAAGTACTATAAATTATACGTACTTCACAATGGAAAAAATCAGCTCGAACAAGCTGCAAAATATATCTTGAGCGTCATCTAGTTCAAAACACATATTAAATGACTTAACGTAAGCCAAATTCTCCAAAAGATAGAAGTATCTCTTGAACGCTGCATCTTTCGGATCTTTTAATCCTTCTAGCTGGCTGATCAGAAACCTAAATATTGTCTGCACGACAAAAGTACCCAATTAAAAACAGCATTATAATTACCATTTCCAATAAGAGTGTCTTTCTTGTGTACCAAAAAGACAAGGAATGTATCTTACTTTAACTTGCTCAGCGTCCTTGTACGGCGCTTCAGGTGCATATATCCTCAAGATATCAGCAATACAACAAGCAATTAGTAGACGAACATCCTTGCTTGCATGATTTAAGAAACCTTCTTCTGCCAAATGGAGGCAGAGGGGGACATACTCGTCGTATGCATTTTCTTCTTGACCCATACTTTGAAATGCGGAGGCAAGGACTTTTAGCCGTCGTATCAACTCGTCACAGTGCATCTCTTCCATGACATCTTTGCATCCTTGAGGGTACATGATACTATGAGTCGTGTTGATATCTGTGGAAGAGGAGACCGCCGCTGACGAGTTCACCTTTCGCTGTCTAGTGGTGGCCATTTCTAACCTGCACACATCATCACCACAACATTATTAAATACCTAACTTGCAGTTTTATCACTATCCAGCGCATTTCAAACAATTCAAATCAAATCAATCGAGGATGACCACGACGAGGACCACCACCATATTACCTTGTAGAGGCTGATGAAGAAGATTCTGTTTCTAGCCTTGAGTTTTCACACCTCAAACTAAAAATTTATAAAATATTGAGCATAAGAATAAGATGTAATTTTCCTGTCCTCCTTCACGCCAGCAGCAACTGACTGGACGTAAATAATGCATCCGTTTCTGGCCGGGGGCATAAAATTCCCTAGATTGAACCTGGTGTGACTGAAGTTCAAAGTTTACAAAGAAACAAATTAATAACCCCCTGTCACCCTCATCCCTGAAGCCCCGGATCTTTTTCAAGTGGAATGTTTTTGAATTGTTTACCTCCAGTCCACCAATCTGGAATTTCAGTCTGTAGTCTTGTGTTGTGACGTTTTGAGTGATTAGATTAGGTAAGTTAACCGATGACTGACGAGACAGGCGGTATATTTTTAACTACCCGGATCACAAGGAATCGTCAACTGAAAAAGTGATGTCCACTCGGCCCTGTAACAACAATTGGAAGGCAAAATAGAAAAAACCCTGTTATTTTGTGTGACTTAGCTAAACTTTAATCCTTCTGCCACTTGTAGTTGTAGTGCAGTGTGTAGACTCGTGCAGTGTACAATACACAATGTTGAATAGTGGTGTGGGTTTCGTCATTCATCAGTAAAACAATCTTTAATAGTTTTAGCCTATTAATTGCATTATTATATTATAACATTACATACAATATATGCATGTGACACTACTCTCTACCGTTTTAATTACTTTCTTCCATTAAATGTGAATTAAGTAAAGTTATGAAGAAGTCATGATTCAGTCATTCTTGTAATCAGTGTTCTACCCTTTTACCTTTCAACTTTCTAAGCTTTCATGTTTTATTCGCCAAGTTCAAATTTAATCTATATGTGAATGTGAATTGAAATGTGTACAGTCGTTTTAAGTAGACTATCTACAACCACGCTTAATGAATGTTTACTGACGATGACATTAAAAACTCAAACAACCCAAAATTAAAACCTTACACATTAATTGTGAATTGATTGTCATTGCAATTGTAAATTGTGAATTGATATACATAATTGATAATATGTAATAAAATAACACTAATAATACTATTAATTACTACATACTACCTCTACTACACTGTACACACGCAGGCATTGAAACTTATGGTTATTTTGTAATTATTAACCCAAGGAATCAAGATAAAGCATTATTATTGATCGAGATAAGCATTGAAGCATATTTTATATTTCAATTATTGATTATAATTACCTCATTTATCGACGACTTAAGTTTGAAGTTTTTTCTTGCAGGACGATAGTAATGTCACAAGACACAAGAAGTTATAATAACAGAAAATTCTGTCCAATAAATAATATAATAAATATTCAGCGGCTTCACCTTTGAACAAGGTACAAGTGTTCAAGTTCAAGTCAACCAGAACAAGAAGAATAAATTAAAATTCAAATCACTCAGGAATAATAATTAGTCAAAAACTATATTATTATTAACCTTATTTATTTATTATTACCCTGTCAAATTAACAACAATGAGTCTAGCTAGCAGTAGTAGTTATTAAAATAAAATAAAGTTCAAAGTTCCTGAAATACAATAAATACATTAATAATTGTATTCAAAAGATAATTTAATCTTTTTCAATCTACCTTATCTGTTATCCTTCAAAGATTAAATATTCTAATTATAAAATACCACCAATAATTATATTATATCCTATTGAAAAATGTCAAATTGAACCTGATATAAAAACAAGTAGATAATTTATATTATTTTTCATTGTAACAGAACAACTCTCTGACTCTGCTTGGGCTGCAAAGTTGCAATTGCAAACGTTGTGTAAACCTTATAATCTTGTTGTATACTTTTGCTACTGATTTGTGTCGTGTGGGTCAAGAGTCAAGACCTTTTATTTTTTTCAGTGTACTTGATTTCCATTAATTGGATGGGAAATCCAAAGACGTTTAAGAAGTTTTAAGCAGAGGCAAAAAGTGTCCACCACATTTCTCTCTCTCTCTCTTGACTTTTGGTTATTCTGTGGACTCTGGTGTTTTTAACGGGAGAAGTTGAGGGAGAGAGGAAGAGGCGCTCCCTTGTGTGGCGTTCTTTTCTTCCGTGTCAACCTTTTCTCCCTTTAGAATATTGGAGGTGGTGGACATGGAGTTGAGCTATTGCTACCGATTGCACTCTTTACCTCTGTTGTTGTCAACCCGCCCTCGTCTCTTCTCACCTACCGCGGAGCTGATGGAGCCACTAGACATCATAACAAACTCAAACACCTACCCCTTTTTTACTATGAGGCCTCTCTCTCTCTCTAACAAATTATATCTCTTTGTTTCCTTCAAACAAGCCAAAAAGCATAAGACAAAAGCAGATTTGATGAATTCTTATTTAAAAACTATATTATATGTACTTTATATAAGGGACTTTATTATAAGGTAGACTTGGCCAAGGTCCTTAGCAGCTTTTTTCTAGAAAATCTTATATGAGTAGCAAGCAGGGTGTTTTAAGGGTTCGGCCAGTTTTTTAGGTTTGTCAATTTTACCCTGTGTACGTGGGAAAAGGGTGACCCATTCCTCCCGGTTTATCCAGGATATTTATATGTATTATCCAGGTTTTCACACACTGTTTAGTGGTGTCCCGAAAATGTCCCGGTGTTTGATGAGCCTATCGGTTTTAAATGACATTTTTGTTTTCATTAATGCTAGAAGTAGACTTGTAATCACAGGCTAAGTGGTGTATTTAATATTATCCCATTATCATTACTCATCATCATCACATCATCATCATATACTATTAATAGTACACAATGTTTATTATTATTTATTACATCACTATTACTAATAATTTATATATTATTGCGAATAGATTTTAGAAATTATGAGCGAATGATTATTTATTATTCTTTAAATTATAATGTTGTTCAGCTTAGTTAATGGCTAATGCTTTTAGAGAATTTTAGGTGCACACATTTTTCATGACAATAAACAAACGGTTGTAGTATAGTATTTCCTATGTAAACACCTTATGGGAATTAATTTCTTGGAACCCCTGAACAGTTGGAAAATGTAGGTAGGACGGTAGGAGTACTTTTCACCTCAATAGATTTCAAGAAACATTTTCAATTCGTATATTTGCCATGGGCTAATAGTGGAGGGAGTAAATGGGAACATTCTATTTCGTCTCATTATCAAAAAATCCGGAAATTTCTAACCCCCTTCGTTATCACTTCTAACGTGTTAATCTTATGCAAAAAATACCGGTATAAAGATGAAAATTCATGAAATGAGAAAGTAGATATGATGAGATGTGATTAGAGAGAGCAAAAGTTTTAAAATAATCATGTATTTTAATGGGGAAGTTTTTAATTTTGTGGAACTGTCTTTCTGATGAATATATTATAATCAAACATACTTTTTTTACTCTGAAGACAAACAAAAAACAACTTTAAATAATGTGATGATATGCCTTGTTCTTGTTCTATGAGATTTCCAAAAAACTTTCCTGTGCAACTTGATTTAGCCCGAGCCTAGGCTTAAAGTTTTTTATTTCCTCATTGGTCACGACAAATAAATATTTGCTTTAAATTTCATGTCACCTTGCAATTTGTAACCCTCATGCCAAATTTCATCTTTTTACGTTGA
>JAQGBU010001527.1:0-12501 GCA_034698605.1 Isotoma decorata | reverse complement strand
TCTAATTTTTTTCTTGATTTTTTGAGCTATCACTCATAAAAATCGGTGTGACCCCGCCATGTTGGTTGCATTGTTAGATAGAATAAAGTATCCATGATTCGAATTCCGTATTACCTTTTCGATCCATGTCTTTTTGTATACTAGCTTTTAAGCTATGTCAACGCAATCATAATCCTGAATCTACACTTTACCTTGCAAATGTTTTTGGCTTATGAGAATACAAATATGTAATTGTAATTATAGTCAAAGTCTTGACAAACCTGCCACAAAACATTACAATCTTATTATGTAAAAATTAGGATTTTGAATGTTTAGAAGTATTAAAGGGTTGAAGTAAAATAGGGGAAAATGAAGAATGAGTCGCCATTTCCTGAAACATTTGGAACAAGATTTATTAAAATTTGGAAAATTTTTGTTGAAGCAGGATAAAATTAGCATCTATCACTAAAAATATGCACTTAAGAACTACAAGGATACTGAAATATAAATGGTTGTAAGAAGGTGAAGGTAATTTTTGTGCAGAAGTGTGAATGGAAAATATCAGGTAGCCCGTTAAATTCTAAGTTGTTATATATATCATTATTTTATCAAACAGACAATTATAACGGCAATTACAATTCAAAATACAAAATTCTGAACAACGAGCAACACCATTCAATTGCTATATGTTATAGTCTTATGGTGTAATTGAAGGCCTTTCGGGTTATTTTGGGTCTCTAACCAGCAAAATCTTCTTCTGTATCAATCGTATGATTTAATATCTCTTTTTCCGCCGAACTTTTCACCTTATAATCTTTTTGGTTGAACAAATTTCTTTCCTTTGTGAAGATTACATGAAACTCTCGTTCAATGACATTCATAAAAACGTCTAACTCAAAAATATGATAATATGAAGCATGCAAATCTGTCAAAGGAACCATTGTGGGAGTAAATGCCATTTGTAACCACTAATCTATTCAAGTAAAGCCTTCAATATCCAGATTGGATTACTTATTTTTATATTTTTCTTTTGAAAGCTTCTCAGACGAAGATTACTCAAAGAGACCCTTTCTAGTTCTTCAATATGGCTGCACTTTTATCAATACTTTCTGAATCCTGATTAAATAATGCGAACAGTACAAAGAACATGGAAACAGAATGTTTGGTAATAATACGATTATAGGGCGTTTTAGAAACTATTTCAATACATCCGAGGAGCTTTGGGCTCCAACTTAGGCATTTCTTTTACGTGTACGTTCTGTTTGATCTGGATTCTTTTATATAGGTTACGCAAGTCTGAAATTAAAAGGGGGAAATAAAAATTTACTAATGTCTGTAACTTTTTATAAACAAAATTATCTAATCTTAAATCGTGTAGTGCAACATCTTCCCTATTTTCATTCGTCCTGTGGTAGTCGTTTCCCACAAAATGAAAACTTGAGAATGTCTTTTCTGCATAAATTTTGATTGATTCAATTATGACATGTAAACAATGTAACTAATAACCTAATTGAAATAGCTTTCTCATCCAGGCCCAGCGATACACTTATATATTCCGTACAGGCTACAAACTTCAATGAAATGTAGACTCTATATACTCTATTGCCAAAAAATTAAAGGTTCTGGAAAACGCAAATTGATTGCACCATATCACAGAAAAGTTATCGCTTCGTGACTTCTCTTGAAGGGTTTTGTTACATATTTTATGGTATTTTGGCATTATTATTTTTACTACAGTTACTTCATGGAAATAAAATTTCCATATTTGTGACTTCCTTACTCCAATTTGCTGTAGAGAAGGCTTGTTATCGACAGATTTATATAAATAAATTATTTAGCTCTAATTTTCATTCTTGTTCTGACGTATAAGGTATCGTAATAGGAAAATATTCTCTTGTACCTTCCACATTCAATCTACTTGCTCGTCTCGGCCTGCCTTCCTGGTCGATTGTAACTGGTGTAACCTTTCCGTAGTTGACTTTCAGTTTTTCATAAATTTCAATAAAAATGGATTCTGAAACATGTGTGACCACATTCGGGAGGTCAGTGTTCGACTGACTAAACGTATACTTTCCCGTAAGAACAATATATGTTGTATGCTTGTTAAGTCAAGGTGAAGCTCTTCGTTGCTTGAACCATCCTGGATATTTCGGGTTGGGAAACTTGCAACATCTGAAAAACAAAGGTTCAAATTTACTTTAACCTTGTACCTTCTACGAGTAGCTTCGGGTTATTCCCATATGAAAAGTGAAAGTAGTAAGATCATGTACCAGTGTCATTGCGTAGGGTGAAAGTAGACCGTCTTCGTGAATCGTACATCACATTGGCCAAATGCCAATACGGATACGGCATAAAAACTAGTCATGGCAGGGTCGAAGAAGAATCCCTATCCGCTATATACCGTCCGTACTGTTAATTTTTTTTTCTTTTTTATTCTTGTGGAATTATGTCTGAGTTTTTGTGCATGACTATTTTAAGAGTTGGAAAGATTGACCTAGTTAATATAACTTGTATACATAGTAATAATGA
This sequence comes from Isotoma decorata, assembly GCA_034698605.1. Classification (NCBI taxonomy): domain Eukaryota; kingdom Metazoa; phylum Arthropoda; class Collembola; order Entomobryomorpha; family Isotomidae; genus Isotoma; species Isotoma decorata. The sequence continues at coordinate 9,993 of JAQGBU010001527.1, read as the reverse complement.
GAGTAATATTACTTGTACTTATCTGTGATAGTTACTTGGATAAGTATGGTTTTATGAATAATAATGGTACATAAGCTCCGTCAATTTAGACACGGACAGGACCTGTCGTTTCCTTCATCCTTCCCGAAGACTAGTCGCTGTCATTGTACATTTCCTGGAAACTTTTGGGACATAAAACGTGAACTTTTGAGTGCATTCTTGACTTTTCCTTTTTAGTGACTCAACAAAGCTCAGGTTGTCTTTTCTTTCCTCAAGCTAACAATTGCAATAAAGTTAATCCTTTTGTATTTGTCTTTTTTGTTCCAGTTTCTTTCGAAAATGGCAATATCAACTAGTGTGCTTCACTGATGCTACGAAATCATATTGGTATATTTGTCAATATTTTATTTTCTTATTGACTCTAAAAAAAAGTCCACTCGAGCATATATACTATGTAAATATAATAAATAGCTTTCAGTAATAATGTATCATGCGGTTGTGAGATCGACTGAAAGATGAAGATTGTTTCCGGTCAAATCAGTAACAATTTTTTTCATCATATTTGTATTTTTGAACATCTTGTGACTTTGCTTTTTTCCATGCATACAAGCTTTCATGGCAAGTTTGTGGGGATTGCATTCATGTTGAAACGTCTAAGAATCTCTTACTATGCATGTAAATAAATATCGTGTTGGATGAATTAAACTCTTATCTTTTGTTAAAAAATATACTTGTAACAATAACTAGGGTCTTTCTTCATAATAGATTTTCTAAGCAATGTTATACGTTTTACTAACCCATGCAGCCATTGTGATGGTTAAAGCTTGTAAGATTATTAGAAACGGTGTATTTCTGCGTCTTACAGTCTCATTGTTTGGAAGAGCAAAACAACTTCCGAAATTTATGAGAAAACTAATTCCTCTATTAGAATCGAATGAGGTAACCTAGCTTTTCGAAGTCGATACAGTGATATGCTTGCTTGTATATAGCTGAATTATGGTTGTATCAAGAATCCTGAGGAGTAAATTGTGAGATCAAACTACAAAATGGAAAGGTGTCATCAGCACAAAGAAAGCTGATCAGATCAAAACTATCATATTTTGATCAAAAGACTCAGTAAAGTAATATCAGACCCTTTTACTGCCCTTAACGCCTACACTTAAAATGGATACGTATCATATTACACCAAGAACAAAAATGTATAGTCACCTATTCTACGATTACATGAACATCGACGTAAACTTAACCTTTCTTTTTGTCCAACCCTAGATTTATAGAAATCGAAGAGGAAATTTACAATAGTACGCAGAGAGTGATAAATGGTCTTATAAGAATGATGTAAGATATTTTATGGCTCCTTTACCATTTCTAGCTATTTCATTTCATTTAGTTCAAAATCTGCCATAGAATAGAAAAACTAGATCTTCTCTCGTACAAAATCTTTATGTTTCCATCAGTTATTTTTTAAAGATGGAATGATTTTGTGTTTAAAGTAAGAAATGGGCTAGGAGGAGAAGCCAAGGGAGCCATAAGTCTTACATTGTTCCTTTTTCTAATGGACATGTTATTTGTCTTCTGTTCGTTTATAAAGGAAACATTTATCAATATAAACTATAAAAAAGGAACTATTTGAAGTGAATAAAGTTTTTCTGAGAATCCTACTAGTACCAAGGGCAACTAGTAACCAAGAGCAGGCTGACTTTGAACACTTTTTAATTTCATACTCTTTTGAATGAGTTTTTCTCTTTCAGTGGTAAACACTTTAGAGTGAAAGTCCCTCCAACAGTGAGAGAAAGTAATTTCATTACTTTTTAATATACACCATCACTCAAGTCAAGATTCAAGAAGAAAATTGGAAGCATTTTTGAAAAGCCAAAGATTGTTTTCTTCAGTGATTTTTTATATTGTAGAGTCCCAACTTTTGAGAAAGTTACTCATGGAACAGGTAAATAAAGTTAATATTAAATAAACAAAAAAATAATTGAAAATAGTACTAGTTCAACTTTCATAACAATATCCGTTGATGCCATATCCCTAGCTTGACGGCGTCATGTTAAATCAGTGTGACAAAAGTGAATTAATTTGGTATTTTCACTTGCTGAAGACGTAGCTACTGTAATGTCAGAATTGAAAAGCTTGAGCGAAGTTTGCAAGTGTGCTCGTTTCCTAGCAAGATTAACCTATCGAAAGTAGATTATTATATTACTTTGCTTCATGAATTTCTCTTTTTTCCTGTAGAATACTATCACAATTTCAATCAAAGCCTGAACATAGCATGAGAGAAAGTTAAAGTCATAATTGACTGCACTTTTGCATAAGATGGTAAGAGTTGCAAGTGTTACATAATGCTTGCATAGGAGTAGATAACAATCAATATGCATCTTAGCCTTTACGATAAGAAAGGCTACTATATTGCTTCAATAAACTAGGCAGAGGGATTTATTTCCCTTTTTGAAGCCAAGGCAAGGCTGTCTTTTTATTTATTTACTTCCTCCCTATAATAAACTAATATTGTATCATATCATGTAGCCAAGGATAAATGGCACATGGTACGTCTAAATAAGTGGTACATCCAACATCAGTATGCGATGTATCCCATCGCATACTGATTTTGTTGACAAAACAGCTAACCATCTGACTACAGAGTGAGTTTTTGAATGTGATGATTTGTTCTGGGGATATCGAATCTGGACCTTTACGACTTACAAGAGTTAAGAGCTACTCCCTTTGTGCAAGTTAGTCTCTGACTTTATGAAGCCACTGGAGTGAAGATGTTTTCCGCCTTCTGTTGCTATATTATTATTAAGAGAAAGACCAAGAGCATATAGGATGAACTTATTTCCCTCTACCCAAGGAGATGTCAAAGGAGACCTGTGAGACTCAATCCATCAGGGATGGAAGACAAAGGGAGTAAAAAAGGGCCACAAGGTTCGGCCTACTTTCTCTAATTACTTGGTGACATCTGATATCGTTTTGCTAGTGATGGTATACAGTAAGATCGTACACAGTTCGGATAGTTGGTAATTTACTTATACACCACCGTTCAAAGATGATAAGCCCAAAAGCAAGGGCAGAAAGACGAAAATCCATTTGCTATTGCAATCAGTATATACCCATTTGGAAGAAGGTATGAGACAGAAATGGGCACACGTGTGTCTGTGTATTCTCATTTCATACAGGAAGAACCAATTCATGCGTTCTTACTTTCTTACATGGTCTCATATCTCTCTTAAGGAATTAACTAACTTGGTTCATTTCCCATAACTCTTTTCTGGATGATTGGTCTACGGCCAAGCCACATTACATATATTTATATACTTAAACTCAACTGACTTGCTTTCTCAATCAGACTCTTTTAGTTACAGAAGGTAAAAGTAAAGACGATGTAACGTCCAAATCATATCATAATTTATTAGTAGACATCATTTGTAAAGATACCCTGGAGACTTATTCACTCAGCAGATGCTTATTGGATTTATCAGTTCGAACTTTCTTATTTAGTCTATTATAGCCCCTATGGCATTCTTTGTACCAAAGGAACAATAGGTTTCTGTGAAATTCGTCTGGAAAAAGGATAAAAAGCCCATCCCACGCACTAACGATTACCTCCATATTGAATTTCAGAATTAATTTTACCCGTTTTTGCCCTTAAGTACAAATAAGTGCTCACTAGGCGTACTAAGTTAATTAAAATGCTTAGCTAAGAAGCCAACAAGATTTGAAAAAACTATGTAATTCAATATAAAGTCACAAAATATTTTTTGACTAAATTCTTGCTAGGACATTTTAAAGTGTTGTAGAGGGTACCAGCAGGATTTAGGACTTCGTGATTAGGTGCAGTACTAATATATAAATTCATTTCAAAGCATACAACTAAACTAGCAAGAAATCTTTTTGGGCATTAAACGACATGTATTTTGACAAAAGTTAAACTTTACTCATATGAATCAGATAGAGCTTTCGAGTGCCTAATTAATTTCGTATGTACATGAGACAGTATTTGAATTCCAAAATGCTTTTTGCTCATACAAAACTAACTCCGACACAGAGAATGGAACTACTAATGGCTCTTTTTTTAGATTTTCTACCTCCAGCAAGAAACCAAATCTTTGAATTGATAACTTCAGCTTTCATTCACATTCAAGCTAATTAGGTATGGCCTGTAGCAGTGTTTCTCTGATCTAGCAGAGTACATTTTGTATACTTATGACATGTTAAAATAAAGGCTTGGGGCAATTTGTTTTTCTGATTTTTAATTGACTAAAATGAAAAACTTAATGAGCAAACAGTGAAATAAATATGCATCACTATAATAAGCAAAGAGATCTTCAACTTTTGTGAAATTTTGATTAGATAAAAGTAATGCTCATTATTTATTTACGTCCACTCAGATTTCTGAAAAAAACCAATGCAACTGATAAGATTGGTTCCTGATTTTATCATTCATTTTTACGATTTTTATGATTTTTATCATTATCATTTATCATTATCATCATTTTAATTCGAGTTTTTCAGTAACAAAAGCATCTTAATTTTGCATTGGCAGCAGGTCTGGAAGAATTCCATTCATTTTTATGAATGGTTTTTAATTTAAGATCAAATACACCGAACTATAATTTTTTATTGCTATTAAGTGTCATTTGACCTCAGTTTGGTGTAGATATGATGGCATTTTCCAAAGGTTCGGGGCGTTAGCATCATTTTTTTAAAGGAAACACTGACTGTTTTCAAACGACTTTCCTCATTGAAAAATATCAAGGGTTTCCCTGCGTGATTGTGAACTATTCGTTCTGCTCATTCAACCATAAAAATCATTTGGCTTTTTTGCATTTCATTTACATTTCCTAACTGCCTTTGCACTTCTTAAAAGCGCCTATCAAGCTAGAAATATAGTTTGTTAGCTCAATCTTTGGCCTAGTCTTTTGATGTCACCGAGAAGGAAATGAATAGTTTTACTTGAATAATCGGCGTGGAAAATATAAATTGCTTGTGAAAGGAAAGGATGGATTGCGGAGATGAGAGATTATTAGCTAGATGAAACATAGTACTGATCTTGTGAACTAAGGTGGAAATGCTATAAAATATGATATTTTTAAACCCATGATGTTACAACATAAGGCAAATACTTAATGATATTATGATATAAGTTAGATAGGTCTTTGTCCTGATGTCGTGTTCTACAACTGCTACGCGTAAGTAAGATGTAAATATTCGATCTCAGGTTTCAATAGGTTTTCCTAAGCCTTATTTTTTTATTATTAAATTGATCTTAATTATGACGATACTACTTGCTCTCCTCTCGTTGTCTTATCGAAAAGACACACTATTCTTACTGTATTACAAGACGATGTACCAATTTTCGAGTTATACTATCACCAACGCATCGTGCAAAGCGAGATTTTATACATAGATTATTATTGTTAGCACAAGAAACTTGAAAGCTTCGCTTCGGTTTTGGTACCACAAACTCCAATAGGAGAGACATATCGATGATGCGATGGACTCCTTTTGGTTGAATCTAGGTGTAATGACTCGAATAGTGAATTAATGACCTTCCCCTTTCACGTCATATCATCTTCCATTCTGTCAAACACATAACTTTTTCCTATATAAAGTTCCATGAATGATGTTGATGTCATACCGATTCAGAATATTGAATACTGAACTTTACGATGGATTTTAATCCGTCCGTGCATGAAGTCAATACTATCTATTTTGCAAAATTACCCCTATTGCCACCACTAAAGCATGATCATGTTATCACAAACCATGATCATTATTTCACTGTACCACCGATCGACACAAGGAGAGGGATGAATACCTTTTGAAGAAGTGAAAGTCTGATTTTCTATTTCCATATCATCCATCTCTTTCCATTGACATTCTCAATCGATTATTCGCACTTAAGCCACTGTCTATTAGTATCCCTTACAGACTTTCTCCTCATAGTAGTTAACATCATTATTCCTATTCTGCTGCTGAATAAGCAGCTTGCTACCGTAAAAATGCAAATTTATAAAAAAAATAAGAAAACAAATGTCATGCACACTAAAGAAACATCTTGCGGTATGACATCGATGTTGTGAAACCTCTTCTCTTCATGTGGAAGTCCAATAAACAGAAATTATAGTATTGACTTCTGACACTTACCTTGAGTCACACTTAAGACTCAGCAAGTCCTCATTCAATTTCTGGTTTAAAAGTAAACATGCATTGCAATATTCGAAGTTATGGTTATGGCATTTGTAAATGTGTTATTTGTGTTGTTTGGCCAGGAATTATTAAGTGGATTTTTCTATTTCGCTTTCTACAGTATAACTACACGGTGATCGAACAGTATTTAAAAATGAGGTAGTTCATGGAAAATGAAATTGCTTTCTGTATACGACGAAGACGAAGACAACGTCATGAATTCATCAACGCATATTACTCTCATTCATTGGTTTTTCTGTAATGTATTGACTTTATCTACTCTAGTAAGCCTGCTTCTTTAAACAGATTTATTCACAATTTCGATTATTTTGGTACTATTACTATACTGGAAGAATAATAAATAGTAACTTAAGTTGATACAACTCGTATTTGACTAGAAAAGTAAACAATGAACCACATGACCGGAAAGAGATTGAAGTATCGTAATTTCCTATTCATTTAATTTAATGTTTGAATGGTTTCCTTGTGCAAATAAAACGGATTTTCATTTTATTGCTTTTCTTGACATGTAAGTCTAATTAAGCATACTCAATTTAAACTTTCAAAATGCTTGTAATTTTAACAGTTTTCAAAAGCAGCATAAACTACGGAGCGTCGCAGCCGCAGTATTGGCTTTTTAGGATGCAAATTTGGCTGTGCTATAAACCCCTTGTCCTTGTCTCGTTTTCGAAGCATTTTAAAATGAATAACAGGATATAGATAATATTCATCAAGGCTCTTATGGAGGAAGCAGTGATCTTGAACTGGGTCTTGTCAATGTCCTTACATTTTTCCTTACTTCATTACGTGTTGAGTTTTCGTAAAAATTAAATTCTTACCTCTTCTGGTTATTTACTGTAAAGGGATAAATTTTTACTTGAATCATAATCGTGTTATTTTTAAAGTTTAGCATAAATTTGCTTGCGTATTTTATGTAAAACAAACTTAACATGTAACTGCAAGGTAATCAGTCATGCATGATAAATGGCTAGTTGTACACCCACATGTTGTAAGCTCGATTTGAATTCTAGTCGATTGTGGGTTGCTTTGTGAAAGAAGATATTCATATTACATATCACCATGTGTGGAAATATGGAAAGTAGACAAGTTGGTTGAACACAATGAGCCAAGAAGCCTTGAGTTGAGCAAGATATGCAATTCATGAATGCCAACATACGGTGAAAGTTTTGGTAAATGCATAGGAAACTTGCATTCTGCATTTATGCTTGTTCTATGTATCTGACGGAAAAAAGTTCATAAGTGAGAAATGTTTTTCAATATTTCATAGCTTAAAAAATAAAATAGCTTGCTCATATCTTCCAGAAACAGACGTGTTCAGTTGTATTTTGAATCATAATATGAGCCATATATATCTGACAGATACCATGACATAAAATAAAATTTGGTGTCGTTTCTTCAACCAAGGTTGGTGGGAATCATCTCCTCTACTTGTTATTTTATTTGAAACAGACTTCAGAGTTCGAAGAAAATCGATGTTCGAAAGATGTCGAATGCATCTGAAACAAAATTACAACGAGAACCAGAGAAACACATAATGTTTTATAAACATAATCGGTCAACTTAATTGTCAGATGATCATTTTTTAACTTTGATAAAGTCACAGTTAAGTTACAATAGATATTATAGAATAGGAACTTTTAGTTTGATTAAATTAGCTCTTCAATACATAACAGGCATAGAAAAGTTTTTAATCCTTCAGGATATACAGGTTTAAAATACCAGTTCTTTTATATAGCTAAGGTGAAAAGGGAAAGAAAAAGGTAGAAACGATGAATTAAATCAACAAAAAATGTCAAACAAATATGTTGATTAAAAACATGAAAATAAAGGACATACCTTTAGAGAATATTCTAGGGCGACTACGCCATCCGGTAAGTTTTTATCCATGCCCCCGGTTTTTGATTTGAGGCACTAAGGAAAAACGTATATGACGGGAGTTTAAACATACCGAGTTTTGTAATAAATGAGTGACTGAGGGGTGTATTTTGCGATATGAAAAGTCTGAAGTGGGGATATCTGTTAAAATCCTTGGAGTCGAGTACATTGATTTCTTAGAAAACTTTAGCAAAATAACTCTGTTTCTGATTAGAATGACTAATTTCTATTGCCAGTTGTCTCCATAAAACGTATATCATTATTATTGTATTGTTGTTGATTTTGATCATTTTGCCACTTACTTCTAGCTGAGCTTCTTATCAAGCCATTATGTTGCATTATAAGAAGTATAATAATAGTGACCTATTACTTCTAGAAGATACAAAGTATTAAATACCGACACTTCCGTACAACAGACATGCAAAGTAAATCCCACCAGGTTAATTGCCCAAGCATTTTTTGTCAGACTACCGGGGCTCTTGGCACGAGCCCATACATATACCTGTGGGAGTATAACTCAATAGCTTCAAGCATCAAAGTACCCTTTCGGAAATATCTCCTCAAGACTACAAGAACCCAGTTCCTCTTTGAAGGAGACTTCTCCTACTCTCCTAGTAGTCGATAAAAAACCTCTTTTACCGTTTATTTTGTTCTACCTGGGCAAATTGTTTGTGTAAAGAATGAATGGAAACGCTCAAGTAGTGCCTGAGCCGGCTTTTAGATTAAAACTATTGAAAGTTAATCCAAAAAACTAACGTAACACAACTAAGGTAGCTAATCCAAGACATATTGAATTATTAAATGTTCATTAAGAATGGAAGCAGAATAGAAATAATGATCCTCAGTGACCACAAAATATTATAGGTGTAATTTATATAATTTTTTGGTAGAAGAAGAATTGTGTGTAACAGGACATTTATAACACATCCAGGAATTACATCTTGTATGTGTATTTGAGCAAGAAATAGTTCTTGTAAGCAATTAAATGAAATACTCGAGGAGTAAAACTTTCTACATTTAAATTAACTCTTATGTAACCTCCGGTCCCATTCGTGGGTTAGTTTGTTTTACCTAGAAAAAATGTCAGTCTACAGCGCAGAGAAAGATCTCCTGATTTTATTCCCTTTTGTATGTTTTTCTAATCTTGAGACTAATTCCGTAGGAATTCAACCATGAATTAATTAAAAATACTCATTAGATGATTAGCGAAGCTTTTCATGTTTATTTAAAATTAACACAGCTAGAGCCTAATTTCTATTTCCATGGATTGGTATGCTTGAACAACTCACTAAACCTTCTCCACGACTTATAATTCCATTTTTCTTGGAAAAAAGGTTGAGATTTGAGAAGATCCCCTAATTAAACGTTTTAGTAAATCGAGTGGATAATTCTTAGATTTTTCCATTCAACTCCATCTTCTCTTTATTCAAATGATTTCTTCCTAATCTGAGAGTTACATTATTTTATATTTTCGAAGAAACTTCTATACGTTTTCTTAACTAGATCATTTAAAAACCATCACAATGCCAAGTTTGTGGTAGCAGCTTGACTTTTTATAATTTCTGCTTTTTGGTTTTAATACTTATTTGTCTCCTGTGAACTACATTACGTTATGAATAATTCTTATTAGTTCTTACAGTAAGGGTATCTCGTTACGAAAGATATTAACATGTATTTTGCTTATTTTTTTCACCCAGTCATTAACAAATTAATTCATGTCTTCAGGATTTTGTCAATGCTTGTCGTTTGGTCTGCCTTGAATACATACTTCCAATTACCCATTGGGGGTCATGTACTAAAATGGGGAAGATTAGTCCGTCTGCGTATTATTAGTGCCTGGGGACATCTTTTCGGTGAACGGACATTAGATCCCCCACCTTAGATCCCCGCACCTTAGATCCCCCACCTTAGATCCCCACACCTTAG
>JAQGBU010001526.1:0-12503 GCA_034698605.1 Isotoma decorata | reverse complement strand
AGGTCAAGTTAGAGTTTTGAAATATAGCCTATCATCTTCATTTTATTTTTTTAATTTCAAAAATATAAGTCTCGTTTCTCTGCGTTGCACCGTTCGAAAGTAGTACTGTCTCTCCACTGACTAACAGATTTTCAGCACTGGAATCGTATAATAGTAGATAGCAGCACAATAGGCTTTTGTCAGCTATTAAAAGTTGAATTCAACTAGCAAATTAACAACTTGAGTTTTAAATTTAAATGAGTGATGTTTTAGAACAAGTTGAAAGTTGTGCCTTTACAACCAATTTAATGTTGCACATTGTTTAACATTTTATTTAGGGTTTTGTTTTACATGAAATATTCAATTTATGTTAATGTTTTGAATTACCTGAATGCTATTTATTTCTTCTGGAATGAAAAATAGTATCCTTCCTTGTACTGTGTAGTTCTTAGGTTTTTGAAGTCTTGTTTTGTTGAATTAAACATTAAATTAGACAGTCATTCTCACCAGTCATCATAATAGAATTATACTTTAGTAATAGTAACAACAACATATAAATTTTTCTTTTAAATTAGTATACTAATAACTATTATTAACAATATCATTATTATGATGACTTGTCAAAATATTTATTAACTTTTAGATGCGACGATGCGAGGCATATTAAATTGTTTGTTCATTTTAATGGATTTGATATAAGTGTTTTGTTTATAATTGAAATTGAAACCATTCAAAGTGGGCACGGGCAAAGTGCGGAAAATTAATGTATGAAAAAAATAGTTATTTACGCACATATTAGATGTTATTGTCTTTTTAAATTAAATTGTTTTGTAATACGAAGTGCCAATTGCGATTAATTTTTTTATATGAATTTTATTATTCTATTTTTTATCTTCGTTTCAGTCTTTAACGGTAAGAAAATTCCAGAATGAATAAGTTTAGTAGCTTAGTTCTTATATCTTTGTAATGTGAGTCTGGAAATGGGTTCAATCGCATTGGAATTTGTAATCGCATCCCAATTCCAATTGGATTGAAATTACTATTAGTTATGGAAATAGAACTAGGATAGGACCAACAGGGATTTATTAAGGCGACTTATGAGAAGTAAATGCATATCATATGTCAGTTTAAAACTTGGTAATTCTACTCTAGCTATGCCATCAATTATCAATTATCAATTACAATCACCACAACATGGGGATTTTAATTAATTGTTGGCTCAATTGAAAATAAAACGGAAAATGAGAGATTTAGTTTGCATGTGAAAGTAGATATTAAAATCTTAATGTAATGACTGCATTAATTATCTTCTATTCTAGATACCTAGATTTTAGTTCCCTTGCTATTTGTAAATTATTATTTGGACTGTCAAGTGTGTATTTTTTTGGAATCTACAAATCCTTGACGTCCTTGAGGTAAAATCATGTTAGTAGAGTTGACCTGGATATTCCCGATTCCCGGTTTTCGGACATGGTCGAAGATTTCTGATGATTTCGGAGAGATGGAGATTTCTGGCATGGCTGGACATGCAAAACATCTCTTGTCAAAAACGTTCCTTTAAAAAAATCAAGTCATTCTGTACATGAAAGTACTGGAAACATTTTAAAAATGCATTCATTCCGTATATATTGAACCCTCAATCAATTAAGAGTATAGAGATGTGGAGACCACATCACGACAGTTTTTATCGCCTGTGTAATCGTAGGCATTATGACTTGGGGGAGTTATTGTAAAAGTTAATGAAGATACTAGGTAGACCAGGGGGACACTGAAATCTTTATTTTTCCAGTAATTATAATCAAATCTACAAAAAATAGTATACTACTTTTACTATCAAATTTAAATGCAACTTATAAGGTTTTTTCTTGCTGTATACCATAAAACTTATCTATATTTTAGTGTCTTTGATAAGTTACGATGATCTTGAGTTATGTAATTTTTGTTATGTATTATTTATTAATCCACTAATCTTCTCTGATATATAATACTAAAAAAATAAGAAAAATGATTCCTTATTATCTGAATTGTCACAGTATCTAGCTCATCTTTCTAATAGCACAGATCGATAGTTACTCAACCTCTTGAGAATCATTGGACTTGATAATAAATACCTATAAAAATGATATTAGAATTGTTAGAACCATTATAATGAACTATTCTATCCCTTGTTTTTTCAGATTAAAACGGGAAGGTGAAAAGGTCAAAATCATTACTGAAGGTGACATTTCAATAAGGACTACAACGTAACCGAAGTATTTACAAGAATCTCATCTTTCACCAGGTGTGGTGGCGTTAATCAAAGCAGACGAAAAAGGGAAACGTTGGAACAACAGGGGGATCAGATTTCTGAGCTCCCTGTTTCTCCATCATTAAATAAAGACTTAAGGTGAGTTATGTGAGATGAGTTAACGTCAACTTAAAAATGAACGTCAGTAAGAAGTAGGGATTTCAACACAATTTGGCATTCCAGAGGTGATACTACTTGGTAGAGATTTGGAGATAAATATTTTTTCTACTCAAGATTTGGGGCATTTCTTGCATCTTTAAATCTTCATATGAATATGAAATGCATATGAAATGTATTGAAGCAGTAGTAATAGTCGTGGGTTGGTATAAATGTGTCGCTTCTATTTGCGTAATGCATGTAATTAGGTCAGTAAGTTCAATATGAAAGATGATCCCTGGTTACTATACACCACCCAGTAATGTTTTTTTATGTTTGGCTATTTATTTTATACTGAATTTAGTTTAGCTTCTTATCCTTATCCATCATTCTCTTAAAATACGAGAGCATGTTATTTCTTTAAGCTTTACTTTAGTATTAACATATGTATGCGGTTGTATACTATATGTTTTAAAAGACTTAAAAGTTGACCTTTTGGCGATAACTTTTCATATTAATGTCATTAAATGTGTAATATATAATAATATATTTTTTATTAAAATATACATGGGTTATCATCACAGAAAGAACGTTCCTATCCTACGATTTCATGTATAAAGTGTGTATGCATGCATCCTATTTTAATACAGTAATCTTTTGATCTTCCTAACCGTACGTATGATGATGATGACCGTCGCCAATGTGGTTTTTGGTCGAGGTGACAAGTTTAACATGATAACAATGCAGTTCCATCTGACTTTTTTCAGTCTATTTGCGTTCCAGATGAACTGAAAGTAAACAACTTGATTAAAAATTGGATTTAATTTTATATTAATAAGGATAAGGACTTTTTATTATGATATTGATGTATAATACATTAATATTTGTTGTATTTAGATGTCAGACGTATATTCATGAAAATCAGTACAAAATATATGGACAAAGTAATTGATGCTGAATTATGTTACTGACTTCTCGTCTTCGATTATAATACTATGCTAATTTTTATGAAAGAGTCTGCAATGAAAACGGTCATATTAGGCAAAGGCAACCTCGTTTGGATAAAACTAAGCTCTTTTCATCATCTCAACCTTATTTTAAGTTTGGAAACGGAGAGACACGGACTGAGGAGTGAGGCAGTGGCAGTTAGAACTTACAAGTGTTAGAAGTATGGTTGTGGAAAACCGACAAACTAGATAGATAGGTAGGAACTATAGAAACGATAAACAAAGTGAAACCCACCAGGGTAAAAATAATAATAATAATTTTTTTAGTGAAAAAAAGTAAAAGCTTTTTGCTTTGAAGACAGGTGCATTTTACAAGAAGAAGTTAGTTAGTAAGGGATTTTTAGGGAGTTGAGTCAGAATAAACTATTTGGAAAAATCCGATTTGATTTTGTAAAAAAAACGTCGTACCGGATAGTTGATACTGATAGTAGTACGGGTTTTATTTTATACCTTGAGATTTGAGAGTAAGGAAGCATCAATTGTTGTAGATAAACAATAGGGGCAAAAATGGCATCGTCTGCAAGTCATGAAGTAAGAGTTTGTTATTACATTTAAATTTTGTAAGTCTATTATGTATATTAAGTGAATGGTCCATTGTTGATTGTTGATTATGTGTGATTGATTTAATGTATGGTTTCAGTTTATTTAATACGATTGTAAGTATTTTCGGAAATTGATTCATTGTTTGGGTGTTGTTGACGTTATGTATAAATACGTGTGTAATTTTAATTTGGAAATAGGATGTGGGTTGGCATCAATTTAAGCAATTTAAATTGTGAATTGAAAGTTCATTATGAATTAATATTTGTGACTTTTTTAAAATTGTTTCAGCCAGGAGTTGGTTGTTTACCTTTCCTCGTGGGGAACAGCATCCACCCTCAATTTCTCCGCGGAGTGACAGGTCTCTTCTCGGACATGAAGAGATCCAAGGATCGAAGCCGGGATGACATTATGCCCTGCAATCGGTGTAAAGCTACTGAGGAACAACAGAATCATTCGATTTTTGGATTTAAGCCATTGGAATTTCAAGAACTTCAAATTGAATGTGTCCGAGGGAGCAAATCTGACGGTTGTTTGACCCTTCCAGGTATTTTGAAAGTATTAATTGGAATGTGTTTTGTTTGTATGTTTTTGTAATCGTGTTATCATATCATTCATATCTCATCTGCATGCAGCAGGTTCCTATCAGAATTTAATTAGTGTCAATATGTAGGAAATGTTAGATGACATGGGTAATCAAATCATTCAATGGTAACATCCTAATGTTATTTTTAAATGTTTCATGTTTTGAAGAGATGAACAGTTGAAGAGTGCATATTTACTTATGCATGTGCATGCAAAAATATCGGAGAACTTTGCCCTTTGACACCTCTTTAGAAACTGAAGGTGGGGTGCTACACAGCATATCTAGGCGCTTATCGATTTCCTTATCGAAAACGTAATTGTACATTATTGCATTAAGCTGTCAAGTGTATCAGAAGTATTCAGAATCGATCATAATTATATAACTTCTCTCTGTGCAATCTTCAGAGATTTTGAGATATTTTTGAGTACATTGGAAGATTGAAAAATCAATGTTGAGATAATAAGGTTTGTTTTTTATTGCGTTGTGGAAGTTAAAAAGTTTTTTGGAGTTCGTTTCTGTCACAGTGCACCTGTGCTACTTGTCGTACTTGAACTTCGTGTACCGTTTAGAAAAACTTTCGTTAGCAAATAATTGAATGATACTTGATATTTATTTAGCAATATTAGGTAATATGTGACCCCAGTTAGGTTAAATGATTTACCTTCTCTGAGGCGATCGTAAATATGATTTGCGTCATTAGTCATGTCATGTAGCTGTTAGGACTTTAGAGCTGAAGAGTAGTAGAGAATATTTTGACGAAGATTTCGTAGTAGAAGGCCAGACTCTGATACACCTCATACTCTTTTAATCCCAAGATTGGTATTACGCATTGACTAATATCAATATCAGATTTATTTGGTTTGATGAGCCGATCAGATGGATTTAGATTGATTATACAGGAATAAAATGAATCGCCTAAAATCGTTGCTCACTTTTTCACGACATAAATACATGGGGCTTCAATGCTTTTCTACTTTCTACATTGATTTAATTGGTACATGTATCATATGTAAAAGAGATAGGAGTTAAGGTTATGTTGAACATAAGTTATTACATCTCTACAGAGAAGGTAGGACTGGTTTGGAAAACGTTTTCGGATTAAAGGGTATTAATTAGGGGAAAATTAAGCACACGTAAACACAAGGAAAATAGTCCAGGAATCTCCAAAGAATATTTGGTACTGGCAATAATTTAGTTTTGGCATAATTACCTTGATATTTCATCCGAAAATAGTCCTATCCTTTTCAGAGCGTTGGAAATTAAAGCCCCGGAAGATTAAAAATCAAATGCATACACAAAATGTTTGTAGATTATCGTTGTAAAGGATTGCCTTGAAATGCTAAAATGCCCTTTGCCTTGAAAATTAGCTTGTTAATTGGTACAGGATATGAATCAATAGCCAATCGGTTTTAGTTTAAGAGTTCACGGATTTTTTGTACTTAAATTTATTAATTAAATAATTTTAGTATAATAAAATAATAATATCCTTCTCCATAAAAGGAATTTGAGTCTAATATAACCAGAATTAATTAGGTTATTACTACTTGATTACAGTGCCTGAACCAAGATCTGGCCATCGTGTAGTTTGCGAAGATGGCAACATGTACTCATTCGGAGGATATTTGGAAACCACAGTGCCCACAAACTGGCCAAGTCACCTTGCTCATGGAACTCAAAGACTGTTTCAAGAGGTCTGTTTTTACAGTTGATTTGATTTCTTAAAATATCATATGAATTGTTTTGGAAATTAAATTAATGCTTATGTTTTTAGTTGTGGTGCTACAACTATGCCGAAGCTCAATGGAAGAGACTGCCAACGTTAGGGAACGCTCCAAAAGAACTAGCGTCTCATTCTGCTGTCTTACATGGAAACTATTTAGTCGTTTTCGGAGGCACTGGAGTGCCATTTGGGGGGTGCTCTTCAAACAGGATGAACGTCTGTGATTTGAGAACTCTTCAATGGAGGTCAATTGACGCGGATGGAGAAGCACCAACACCTCAATATGGACAGGCTATTGTACTAGACAGCACAGAACAGTCATTTTATGTTATTGGTGGAACGACTGGGTACGATTACTCCATGGATATTCATAAATTAGACATGAAGACATTCACATGGGAAACGCTGTTTGTTTCTCGAGGGGATATGGATGAACCTGCTGCAAGGTGCAGTTTTATTAAGATATTAGAAAATTTCATTAATTTGGCGAAGACAGGATTATATTAATTTTATTTGTGTTTTAGATATCGCCACGAAGTTGCTTACGATGGAAGTCGTATTTATATTTTGGGTGGGGGAACTGCAACAAATGCTTATGATCTGGCTCATGTGCCTTCCTTTAATGTTAAAACTCGCGAGTGGACAACGATCCAGACAATTCCTTATAACCAGCAGTATCCATCGTCCCGTAAATGCCAAGGAAGCGTTCAACTTGGAGATGGTCAGCTGAGTTGTATTTTTAATTTTAATTAATTAATATTAAAATGATAAATTTTCGTAACGCCTTGTTAATTTAACAGAGGTGTTTCTGTGTGGAGGCTACGACAGCAAAGACATATTCATGGATCTGTGGAAATTGCATTTGCCTTCTATGTCTTGGACCCATCTATCTGTAAAAATGCCTGTACCGTTGTACTTTCATTCGACAAGCATCACAAGGGTAAGCAGATTCTCAAAACTAAATGTTTATTAGACTCGTTTGTTTGATTGAAGCGTTTTGGCAGTTTTGGTAATCATTGTATTAATTTTTCAGGCTGGATGCATGTATATTTTTGGAGGTGTGACGCACATTAAAAATAACACAAGAACCAATCAGGTTTTTAAAATCTGGCTGAAGGTCCCAAAGCTTAAAGAGATGTGTTGGGAAGCGTTACTGCACTACAATAAAAACATCAAATCCACATCACATTCCGATTTGCTTGACATGGGCATCCCAAGTGAGTTTGTCAATCGAGTGCATCCTTGCCCTCCTTGTGGTCCAGGTCCTAACACCAGTGAGCACTGGGCTTCTGAATTAGTGCAGTGCTCAGGGACGACAGGCAGCAGCTTCAAAGTTGGACGTCAAGGCTGTCTTATTGGTACACCGTTTCCCATCGGGTACTAAAAACTTCGGAACACTTGCATCTGATGAGTCTAATCTTCAATTAACCGCAACAATACAATGAAGAGTTAATTAATAAGTAATCTCGAGCACGAAAGCTGATGATCCGATCCATAGTCACAGTAACGATGTTTTCTTCCCTCCCTCATGAAAGTAAGATATTACTGAACGATAACGTGAATAAATGCTACTCTGCTTAAATAACTCCACAAAGTAGTTTAATATAGAATAGGATCTTACAAATTTACTACACGAATATAATTAAAGGTGGAGAAAGAATTGAAGCAAAAGTAGTGAAGTTAACGAAAAGGTTTCTCTAAATAGTTTTGTGTAACTGTGTGAACGCCTGAAATCCCTTCGATGGTTTTGAACATTCGGCTTGACTAAATGTGATTTCCAGATCAAGAGTGATAATGATTTGTAACCACAATCACCGTAACTCATTGCCAAATTGGCAGAACTATTTATTTCTGAGATTTAAAGAGGAGTTTTTGTCGAAGCTTAGTTTTTCTTCTGGATACGAACTATCACACTTTTCTGGATTTCAGCTAATACCGTTATCTCCCCTAATTTAATGATCTCAAACAGCCGTCACATGATTAGATGACATTGTAACAAAGCATACTTGCATTTCTCCAAAGAAAATTGTAAGATTTTAGAACTCTAGTATATTTTGGGAGCCTGGAAGTTTCAGTTACATTTAGAAATATAGCTTCTAATTTTGAATATGTAACGACATTTAAATTTTGAACAGGTTGCCTGACCCTGACCCGTACCCACTTACGGCGTTTTAATTTTTGTTTAAAGATATTATTATGTTATCAGAAAGAACCTGTTGTGCATTAGATAAATAGCAAGCATCCAGTATATGACACCAACAGCTAGCAAAGTTCGAACCTAAATGATTAATATATAGTGTTTAATAGGTTTACAGGCTGGTTATCAGTATCTTTTGTTTTCGCAGTTACTCAATGTTATGAGATTTTAAGAAATTCACCTTAACAAACTTCTCGCAGTTAGGTTTTTCATAGGTAGTTATTAACTAGTTAAAAGTCTATATTTATTAGGTTTAGGTGAGTAAAGGCGTAATTATGTTATAGAGTAAGGTTCATTTTGACTCAAGCTGTTCAATAACCTTGTCAAACCTCACCCTTTAACTTTAGTTTACTGGCAACTTGAGGTTTATTTTAAACTACAACTAGTTTGGATAGTTTTAGTTGTTTGTTTAATCTATGATAGATTATAGGTAAATTACCAGCCTTTATTATTCTACAATAAACAACAAATAATCTGTAAACGCAACAGTTATTAATTAAGAAGTATAAATACTTTAGTAGATAAATTAGGCATAAAAGAGCTGCTCTCTTTTACGTGACAAATGACTTAAAAGAATTTACAGTTATTGAATTCAACAAACTTGATCTTTTGAGGTAGCAATGCTGGAAATAAGTGCAAAGAAGAAACTGTAAATGGCAAGACAACATAATATTATTAGATAATTGAAATCAAGTAAATTAGCCCACAGTCTAACTGTGTTGTAATATCACAACCTAAATGTATGTATACTATATGGAAGGTTGCTTTGGACGCTGAGGCTGTCTTTAATGCAAGATATATATTATTCCTTCGAAGCGAACTGGGCGCACTCATCGCAAAAGCCATTGCATAATACAGTTAATTTTTAAATTATTTAATTGTAAGAAATACATCAAATATGATAAGCTTAATTAGTAGTATCCATACGAATTTCAATGAACGTTCTGTGGATGTAAAAAAAACTCGAATTTATACCTTAATAACGATAATGTCATAAGCATACTAACAGCTAAGTTGGTAACTAATTTCACGTTATTGCCTAAATGATCTTGTACGTAAATAAGCTAATGATTCGCTTAATTTACAGTAATTGTAATGAACATGCAAACCAATACTGTTAATTATTTAAATAACCTCAGTGAAGATCAATGTAACTATACTGTTCTTTATCAGTGCGTTTATACAAATAAAATCATTTAAAGTTAACTCTGATGTTTTGGTGCATTGAATTTATGTATAACCTATAAGTAACCCCCATACAAATACTATTACTAGTAGTGCAATCACCTTCGAATTAATGATAAAATCATGTTACAAAAAAAAGTTTAAAGTTCTCAAATTGTTGGTTTGGACGTTTGGTCGTTTGAGTTGAGGGTTATATAAATGATCCGCAATTAAGTAATCTGGGCTGCTATCGGGAGATATTTGACTTTTGGAAATGCAGACACATTTTTGTAGACGGATTGTACGTGCATAAAAAAATTTCAAAGCGTTTTATGGTAGGATTAAAAACTTCATCAATCACTCGATAATTATTTAATTGTTCCTTTTGTTTCATATTACAAATTAACCACTTATGTCGTTAAAAGCTTTCACTTTTCATAATAGATAAAAGAGGCAATGACTCTGGGCGGATATCATGAAGTTATTTATTCCAAGTCTGGAGTATTGAAATGGTAACAGATAATAGCATAGTATACAATAATATTATACAAAATATAGATACGGCGTTTTTTTTTGCTGATTGGCATGAATGGTTAGACTTTGTTTGTCTTAAATAATTACTTTTTTAATTGAATCACCACACTATACCAGACGAAGGGTAAGCCCTAATCAATGAAATGTCTCGACTGGAACTTGGAACATCAAACAAATATTATTGGTGTAACCCGCCTGTGTCATGTACTGACAAAGTAATTGATACTTCATATTTGTAAATTTTAAAATGAGAGTATCAGATTATGAGAGTATGATATGATTGGTCTTTAAGCTTTGAAACATAATTCTATTCGCATTCCGTTTATAATGTTCCTGTATTAGAGCATTTAAACAAAATGTGGTTATAGAATGCCAGAATCATGATTGAATCAATTTGCCTTACTTGTTTGTGTGACTCATTGCATTTTGCATTTATTAATGACAGGAACAGAATAACAAGCGAAGTAATTAGAATAAGAGGTAGGTTAAATTGAAAATACATACTGGACTAAATATTGTATTTCTCAAATTTATCACCCCTGGAAGTCCCTGCCTCTGGATGGAACACTTATTTATTTTGTACTTCTTTTTCGTATTTAACTTTCTTTTTCAGCTCTTAAAATTAAATTGAAGAATCAAAAAAATTACGGGTAGAACCCGATTAATTCGGAAAATTATCAAATTCAATAATTTATTTTACATGCACTCATTCAAATTATTTTTTAAGCAATGTCATTTTATTATAAGATATGTTTAATGCTTGAACCCCAGTTCGATTCATCAGTTGTGAGGTCGTCGTCTTCTCAACTCCTAACCCGATAGGGAAGATGCTTTTTTGTCTCCGGCTTTTTTAGGCAATGATAATAACAATATGTTATCATAGATTCATTTCAAGCGTGATGGGGGCGAGACTTTTTTTGCCCATTCAATAAAATTCTCTTGTGACCGTAAGAGTTGGCTTTATGCGTAAATACTGCTACATTTTATTTATTACAGTTATACTACTATCAACATCTTCGTGATAATAAAATATTACAAGACATCGAGATGAATAATGATATTTACAATTATACTTACACAGAAATGTTTTTTGCACATTGTGGCTGTGGCCTTCATATGCTACGATGAGAAATGTCTGGAATGGAGTTAATTTATTTTTTATTTATATAGTTTGGTATCATCATGAAAAATTTGACACTCCACATGTCCCTTCCGAATAAAACAGTCGCATCTTTGATGATTACTGTCTATTATTGTAGTAAGCTGCTGGAGTAAAACAAAAGTCCTTCAGCAAGACATAGACATAATTTTCAAATGATTTTTTAATATCTTTAAAAATAAAATATTATTAAGGATTTGAGTAGGGAAGCCCTAAACCATTACGGCTAGGCCAAGCCGTTTTATGGGGCATTAAAGTTGTTGGATTGAGTAACGATTAAATATATACAAAAAACTATAAATCACTCTTCAATTTAAAGTTATTTTCTAAATATTAATATTCTATTTATTCAGTGTGGGATTTCTAGTCCAATGTGGTACAATAACAAAAAGGGAAATACTAATTAAAAAATATAAAATATTTTCGGTTAAGTTTTATATTAAAGTGTTATGTTAGAAAGTTTTTTTTTGCATAATCTGAAATAAAATAACATCATAGTAAAAAAACCGACCCACATCAAGCCTACAAAACTTCTACAGAAATGGGAGCTGGACAAAGTAGTCCCGAAATGTATGGCAAAAATAGTTTCATAGCATAAAATTCATAGCGTTTTAAGTTAATGTAAACCCTTCCAGATATGGTGCAGAAAACAATCTTCAAATTGACACCCAACGAACACACCGGACCCCCCCCCCCCAAAAAAAAAAAAAAAACCACTAAGATCTTAATTTTTCTAGATATTAGAATGCAGTAAAGTGAATGAGTCTGAGACCTCGGTTGTTAGACTACGATAGGTTGGATTTATTTAAACTTAATTGACTTTGATTGCTCCCAAATGGTCTTTATAATGACAGAACAAAACACAAAGGCATAATTGCATACAACTTTTATTATCAGCCTTCCAATCCAAAGTAGAGTCTTAATATCCAGCACATAATAATATTACTAAATAAATGCAAGCAAAAATGTACGTGATAATTGTTGCTATAAAAGGTCATGGCTAACCAGTTCTTTAATTAATTTAAAGCATAATGATTTTATGCATTATACACGTGAATTCATGACCTTGACTTTTAGTTTAATTTGCATGCAATGGAATCTTCAGTATAAAAAGTATCGTGTAAATAAAAATGAATGTTCTTTGAAATTACGGACAAAATAAACCATTGCAACGGATTTACATAAGTGTCGTCAGATCTATTATGAAATGGAACACGTTAAATGATCAGGATAT
>JAQGBU010001525.1:0-12504 GCA_034698605.1 Isotoma decorata | reverse complement strand
ATTGGCATGAGTTAGACTCTCCTCTTTCGAATGGTACCTTTGGTTAAGTTTTAAACTAAGCCGTTCGAAAACCCACAAAGGATCAGACGGACAGACGCCATTTGATCTTTATTAATATGATTAGTAATATCGAATTTGATTTGAATTAAATTTATTAACACACAATAATTGCAGTAAATATACTGAGGGCATATTTAAGAACATGGGGTTAACCTAGATTCAACATTGAATCCCACCGTGTCCGGAGGGATTCAATACTTCACTTTTTGTAGTGGGTGTTCCTTCTGGGTGGCAAGAACGGAGTTCAACACACGAAAAATATGGCTTTTAAAGCCAGTTATAATCGTTCTAATGAAATATTATGATTTTCATTTATTCAAGTTTAACCACAAGTTAGTTCACATTTTTTTAATTCATTAAACTTACTCACCAGTAGGCAGGGTATGCTACTCGGGGTAGTAGTAGTATAGGAGCACCACTACTCCTCACCACATGGTGGTTGAGGTAAAGTTGCTAGTTGGTTGAGGTGAAGTTGCTGCACTTTCGCCCAACAAAATGGCGGCTGTGATGAATGTGCAATCCTTTCACCACTTTCGTCTCAATGATGATGATATAGATTTTCCTGTATTTTTATATTTATGATGTTTAACCCTAACCCAAGCCTCAACCAACCCTTTCGAAACAAAGAATGATTCCCCCTTTCAAATCACGGTATGATCCCTTTTTTGACTCACAGTTTTGGAAATCAATGAACCCTTTACCTTTTCAACAAGTGAAAACATTTTCTGAAAGCTGAAGGAGAGGATACTCTAATAATTTAATTTGTTTTCCTTCCCCAATCTTATGCACCATGATCAATAAAAAAATGAATTTTTAATTATGATCATTATCATAATTTATTTACAGCATTTTTTATTCATAACAGCATCAAAAAAACATATAAAACAAATGTACAACAACAACAACAAACAAACAAACGTTAGTCAATAATAATTACAGGGATACAAGGTGGATTATGAGCAAGAACATCACACCATCTTATCCAAACTTGACTCTTTAATAATATTTTGAAATGGATTTGAATCTTATCCAGTTTTGAAAAGTTAAAATACGGGCTTTTTTATCCAAAGTAAAATCCCTTTTTTTGTAAACCCAAGTCCTGACATCGCACCCATATTTATGGAAACACTGAATCCAATAGGAGACAATTACCAAAATCATTTAACCTTGGTGGATGAATAATATCCCCATAATAACATAAATTAAGCCTTTTTAAAGAAAGCTTGAAGAGCATTCTTAATAAATAAACTAACTTTACTATAAAGTGTTTGCGTCTTTTCAAGACCGCAATTATTAGGGTCCATCATGATAAGTGCCCCAATGGATAAACTTGTGTTATATAAAATTGTATGATTATCTTGATTAAATTCTTCATGATCAACATCATAAAGCTCAAAATAACGAGATTTAATGGTGACAGTAGTTAGAACGATCCCCCAGGGTGCCGAAAGAGGAGGAGTTACTCGGGTTCGGTACTGTTCGGGGGGATTCGGGCGGAACCGTTGAACCAGGGTAATTTACCCCTTCCGATGAGTAAAAAACATCTGTTTTCATTTATGTTAACAAAAAAATGCTCTTTGTTTACATGTATGAAAACAAAGAGAAATGCTCTCTTTCTTGACCCCTTGACTCACTTTCAAGCCAAGGGGATCTTAAACCAACTACATCAAGCTGAGGATCCTTGACTTGGCATCTTTTTCTTACCATTCAAATCTCAGTTTAAAAGAGATTTGAGTGGTAAGAAAAAATGTGTGTTGTTAAAATAATTTTTTAATTTTTTAAAGCTTTTTAAAAATGATCTGTAGTGACTATACAGTCTACAAATACGAGTTAACGTATTTACAATGGTCAAATGTCATCTTCAAGATGATATTGTGCCCATTGAAACTAAGTACCACAAACTTCGGATTTCAGAATCCGAAGACATTTTTACCTGTTTCAGCAAAGATAGGTGCTGCGCAAACAAGTGCACTGATAGCCGTCACTTTTTGACGGTAATCAAGGAAACATTTTATGACTCCTGCAGTCATAAAACTGAATTTGGCCTGTTTATCAAAAAACAGAGCATAAAAAGAGACTTAAAAGGGAGGGTCCTTAGTGACATTAAGGACCCTCCAATAAAAATGCAAGGATGCATTAACTGTGTTAATTATAAAAAAATCAATTATTACTTGCTCCCAAAATTAAAGAAGAAAATAGTGAAAAAAGTGATTATCTTGGTAATCTATTTGAAAACTTCAAACATGCCGAAGCGGACTTTCGTAATTTCAAAAATTACCAAAGGAATCTCTGGGAGCAGAGATTAAGATGTAAATAAATATTTTAAACCTTATTAAATTTTTTTATAATCATTTCAGGGTACCCCACCCGTGCTGTACTCCTCGGAACACAGGAAGGGTGCTGAGGGATCCCAGGACCTTAAAAGGCAGAAGCGAAATAGGGAGGTAAGTACGGGGTTGTTTTTAATGTAAATTGTTAATTAATATCATCGCTTTGTCGATTTAAAACTTATTAAATTTTATTTTTACAATCATTTCAGGGAACCCCACCCGTACTGTACTCCGCGGACCAAATGAGGGGTGCGGATGCTGAGCTCTTGAGTCTACAGACTCGACATCCTGAGGTGAGTAGACAGACTTTTGGTTAAAACAAAAAAACGATGCTTGTATTACCCCCCCCCCCCTCCCGAATTTTGTGTTCATAAAATTGGACAAATTATTACATTAAAAGGTGACTATGAGCAAGACTTGTAGCAAACAATAATTCGAAAGGAAATTTTTCTCTTGCTCCTTAGCAACCAGTAATTTTTAAATTGTTTCAGGAGATTTTTTCCCTCAACAAATTGGTTTTCAAGTAGGTTCTTGTAATTTTTAAAGAGTTTTAGTGGATTTTTTCTTCTAACAAATAGCTTGCTAAGGCTCTTGCCCCCTAGCAACCAATATGTTTTAAAGAGGTTATTTCTCCAACCTAAACTTGTTGCTAAGGGTCTTGAGCTTAACAACCAATAATTTTTAAAGAGGTTAGTTCTCCACCTAAACTTGTTGCTAAGGGTCTTGCCCTTAGCAACCAATAATTTTTTAAGGAGATTCTTCGCAGTGGTCCGTCGCAAACAATTTTTTAAAGGATTCTTCCCCAAATTAAATCGTTCCTAAGGGTCTTTCCACGTAGCAAGCAAGTTTTTAAAGTAGCGTGTCAACTCCTTTAAAAAAACATTTTCAAACCGTTGTTTTTAAAATCACAAGTTTTCGAAACAAATGAATTTAATTGTTTCGAAAACTTTTTTAGTTTTGCGCACCAGCAGGGTACTCAGGTTATCAAAGTAAAAGTGGTGGGAGGCCCCAAGAGCAACTCCGTGGGGTAAGTAAGGAGCATTTTTCAAACCCCCAAACTGGTTGTTAAGGGCCCGCCCCTTACAACCAGTACTTTTTAGGGGTTTTTTCCACTCCTTAACTGGTTACTAAGGGTCGCGCCCTCTAGCAACCAGTAATATTTAAGGGTTTTTTTCCACACACAAATTGGTTGCTAAGGGCGCGGCCCCTAGCAACCAGTAGTTTTTAAGGAGTAACTTTTTAATTATCATTATGTAGCTAAAGAAATGATCTTCTTTTAGCAAAAACATGTTGGCCACATGCTACGCTTAATAAACTTCCAAATTTTTCTGCCACTGCGCTATATCGTATCTAGTCATTGTTACTTAGACAATTTAAACTTAAAAAATTTTGAAACTGGCTAGGCATAGTTTTTCTCTTATACAAAAACCTCTCTTATTGTAGTGGCTCTATTTTTGATAGTACAAAATATTTTGAGGAAATTGACAAAGTTTAAGTAGAAGAAATTTGTTTTGATAGTGGATTTTGCCAAATAAATCTCCGTTTATGCGCTACAAGGAGGCTATGCCAATGACAAAATTAGTTAGAGGCATGCATTTTTAAATACCCGAATACTTTCTACTTCCTCCGTTTAACGAATGCGACTTTTCCATATGAAGTTAAACGGTACGTAATATTTATATAATTAATCTTTACACAACTGCATAGTAACAGGTAAAGTTGGATATAAAATTTTTAAGTATCGGATGAATGGAATGATATTGAAGGAGGTAGAAAGGGAAATATGACAAAATTTCAATTATACCAAATTCTATAGTCAAATAGTTGAAAATATTTTACTGTTTATGTAGATAAAAGTACAATGTATTTTCTTCCATTTGTTTCAGAGCCACTTGCGATTAGCTTTGGGACTTACTTGAAGGCAAAACAAAGCGCCTGACAATTTATAAATCCTAAAGCAGTACTAGATTCTACTATACGTAAGACTAGCAAACTAGTACATTTATCTGTGCCCGTGTACTTTGGAACAATTTAACTACGCGGGTTTTGCGTAGAAGAACAAACTTAAAGTTTTGTTACATCTTAGTTTTGATGCATCTTAGTGACTTAGTATTGAAGTTCATCAAGAACATAAACATGAAAAAAAACTACTTCGGCCTGATTGGGGTTTTTCGTTAATGGTTCAATAGATAAATATGTATTAAAAAACTACTGTTCTTTCGGGTAAAATTAACTCCAGGGTTTCTGCAAAGGAAACGACGACACATTTAGAGTGCCATTTAAAATAATGAATAAATTTGTGGAAGTGCAGTTAAAACATTTAACTTTAGTTGTCTGGTTTTTAACGAAAATAGCGCTTGATGGTTTAAGATCTATTCTGAAGCGCAAAGAGGGGGCCAAGTAGTCAAAAAAACAAATCCAATTTGCAGTTTTCTTCGGTGAAAAACTAAATTCTTAGGCAAAATCATTCATCCTTTTCGTAAATTGCTGAGCCATATATGTTTGAAAGCCTTAAGGCTTGGAGATTAGATTGCAGTAGCATCAATTTGGATTAGCCTTTAAAACATTTGACTATTTAAGTCTGAAACTTTTGTAAAATACGGAAATAGCTCGGGGCCCCTCTGGGCCATGGCCGGGCCACCTCGGCTTCCCCTTTGGTTTCGCCACTAGGAGAAGGGGCAACCCAGTTTCTTTTTGGAATTTTATTTGTTTTTAGTGAATGTATATTAAAATTTATGTAATATAACAAAATTATTTGTTTTCTTTGATTTTAGACGATGCCGCTTGTCTGGGCGATGCGAGTATTGTGTTTTCCTGTGCCAAAAATGATGTATGACGACTATATTCGAAAAGGATACACACACGTTGCTAGTATCTCCCGGGTGCATCTGTTTCTTTTAAGTAAGTAAATGGATAGAACAAATTAGCTCCCTTTTCGTGCTTCCTTAAATTAGCTCCCTTTTCGAGCTTCCTGAGATTAGCTCCTCCGTCGAGCTTCCTTATAGCATATTCGTAGTATTTTTACTCGCAGCGCTCAAAAAAAAATTTTTGTTGTCGTTGTTGTTTTCTTTGGTTGTTGTTCTCTTTGTTTTCTTAGAAAAGCAAGGAACCGAAAGGGGGGATCTTGTGTCCCAGCTCAACAGCACGGTTGATTCTGACTTAGGCTCGGAGCCCGCTAACTATCTAACCCCAGACGCCGTGAAAGATGCCATTGGCGAGGTTGATAGATCTGCTGAACAAGACGATGGGGCTTCATCCCCCTGCTCCTCTGAGTCTATCTCTCAGTCTCTGAAGGAAATTATGCCTTCTGACGTCTCTGACTCTGAGGGTAGTATTCTGGAGATTGCAGAAGCAAGTCATCGAAAGGGTAAACTTTAAGGATCTTTGCATAGTAATAGTCTTTTAAATAGCGTTGGGATATCGTATATTGAAATATTCTTATTTGTCTTTGGTGTTAAGGTGGTTAACAGGAGATGGGTTGCTCTTGCTGGCGGCCGCAAGTTGTATTAAGGAAACTAGCGAGGCATTAGACCGGATAAGCGTCTTGAATGAGTCATTCGGCCAGGTCACCGGATATCTCGAAGGCTGAACGAAACATCAAAGTCAGTCCGGCCTTCGTGATTCTTCCAATTGCTGCTCGATTACCAATTTTGACGTTGGGTCAATCCCAACAGTGGATGGACTATATCCTGTGGATACCCTAATATCCGTTCCGGGACGTGTCAGAAACCTTTTGCTGCTTTCGGAGCAGGCATCCCAAGGTAATTCTAGCTTACTTAAGTTTTCGTCCTCTTACCTAATATTTTTAATTTTATCTATCTACCAACTTTCGCCTATTTTATTTTTTTAGCTAACATGAAGTCCGAGGCAGTAGAGGTCCCTGGCAGCCAGGAGGAAGACGATGTTGAGGGAGCTCCGTTTCTCGAGAGGCGTGAGCCCCGTAGCTCACCTCGAGATGGGCATGCCCGATCTCGCTCACCGGCCCGGAACCGGTCCCCAGTCCGTTGAAGGATAAGTTTCTGTGTGAAATTTGTGGTAAGAGCTCTACTTTTCTCCCTTTCCCCATTTTATTTGCCCTATCCAGTATGAGCTTTTCTTTTCCTATTCTTTTGTTACTCTTATCAATCAATTCAATCTTATGTCTATTTTATATTAAGGACTCAGCTTTAGTCACGCCCCTTCCCTCTTGCGACACCGAAAAACACATGGTGAAGGTGTGATCTGCCCGGCAAAATTTTCCGATCAGAAATTCCACAATAGGACGGACTACAGTCGTGACTGTGCCACCCATACAGGGGAATTTCCTAACCGCAGTTACCCACCTTTCTCTGTTCCGGGAGGTTCGCGGCTTCATGAATCTGAACTTGGGGACTCGAGCGACGGCGAAGAAAACTTCGTGCCCGTCAAACGGTCAAAGCGGCTATTTAAAGATTCTACTCCGGACTCGCTAAAAAATAAGGTAAACGAAAAATCCTATCGTCTGTCAAACAAACTGTTCTCTTTTCTCTTTTACCTTAAATTTTTGTTTGTTTTAAGTTGCTTATTGTAAATTTGGAAAATTAGGATTTGAAAAATAAAGTTTCTTTTTGTTTTTGATTAAAAGTTATGGCCACTCTTTCTAATTCAGGGGAATCTTAAGAATATACTATTTCTACTATTTATATAGTTTGACCTTCGAACTATTGACTTAGTAACCTAATATTATCGGTTATCTATTTTCCATTTGATTGGGATTACTCGCTTTCGGTTTGAAGTGAAAGGATTTAGAAATTCTATGAAGATACAAAAATTCTGATCAGGTCGATTTTTTGGCCGGGCTGACCTTTTATGACCTTCGCCCTTTAGGGTCATGAGCTTTTTACCCCGCATCTCCACTATTATGACGACCTGAGGGGTCAGGGGGTATGCTGCACTGACCTTTGGGGTCCTTTATGCGAATATCACATGACTGCGAGATTGGAGCGCCGACTATTAGCTAACCCATAGCCCCTCCTGAAGCTCCTCCTTGGAGCTCCTTCGCTAGCCTTTCTTCAATCTACTTAATTTTTCTAAGTTACCCATTTGTGCTCTCTTTCAACCTTGTCGAGCTTTATGCGCTTTCTGTGCGTACTATAGGGCTGGCCTACTGTGCGGATCTCCTATACCTTTCCCGTTCAAGCTCACTCTGATCATCGTGCGTTTGTCATTTCCATCTAACTCTATCGCCTACCTAGCTTGTTTTAGGTTGGATTAGTTTAAATTGTTAATAATTCAAAGAAACTGCAATGGTCTTATTACCTTTTCTGGGTGTCAGCGGTCCTTTATGCAAAAGAAGTTATCGGAAGAAACACACAACTTTGGCCTAATTAATAAGGGTTTAAATCCGATTTATTGAGAGTCTTTCCGAAGGTTGTTAAAATTTTGGATATGATTACGAAACTCGGTCTGCAGGTACATTTACACTTTTCCTTTTTAATAGGGGTTCCAACGAGGAGTTGAGCCACATAAACTAAGGAAGGGCAAAATTGACACACTTTGGGAAAATTTGTAAAAAGAATTAGGTAAACTTAGGAGAAGACAGTTTTCTTTGTAGAGCCCCTTTTGGGGCTAAATGAGAATCCTTAAACTAAAATTTCCTTAAGATATTTAATCCTAAAACTTGATTATTTATATTTGACTTATTTAATTAACTTTAGCATTTTTAGTTTTTCTTTTTAGATTTTTTCGAGGGTAATACCGACTTAAAAAGGGAACAAAATTCTGGTTTGAACTTCATACAAAAAATCTTTAAACTCTTTAAAAGTTAAAGGCGATTTTCATGATCAGCGAAATGAGCCTGGAGCTTACTGTGGGGTTTGTTTATATTTACAATGGGTCCTCCTCGACTGTTTTTGAAGGAGTGCCCATTGAAAAAGGGGGGTTGGGTCATCTTTTCTGATTGATCCATTGTGGGGGGGATGTGTATGGGACTGTCATTCTTGTCACTCTTATTGACACTTGTTGCTGAGATTCGCCCCTTCTCCATGTTAGTTTTATCTGTGGTCATTAAGAGACCTTTGGTGACCTTTCAAGTTTTCTCGAACATGGGCTCAGGTTGTGAGTTTTTCAGAGAATTCTTATCTCTATTGCCAAAACGTGTTATCTGGTGAAAATCCAGTAGCCTTTGTAATAACCATTATTATTAATGATCTCAGTGGCGTGGAGGGTGAAGTATTCTGCCTTAAGGAGGACTAGTATTAGGAGACTCTATACCACTCGGTTTAATATGGTACGGAGTACCTAAAGTGGGTTTTTAGTAAACAGTAGGAAGACAATTGTTACCTCGGACTTTTCTCTATTTGGTAAGTCGCTGGCCTATGCTTAATATTATTGTTTCGGACTATAGATATAATATTTAATTTAGAGTGACAAAAAACGGTCTTTGTTTAACAAGCTTGTTTAATCTACGCTTATGCAATCTAGTGAAACAATATTCTCTAGGATATAGGAAGAAGGGTGGGGTGGGAAGTAAATAAACTGGACTTTATTAACTTTCGGGTTGTTTATAAAGTCGGCAAAATTTCTAAGGTGGATGCTGGGCCGTGACAATATCATGATTTTACATAAATAAATGTGATTTAACAGTTGCATCTTAATCTCAACTACTTTAATAAACCATCAGCGTATTTTAAAACTTCTTCACTTGAAATCATATACTGCTATTAATTTACAATGTTGATTCTGCAACATCATCGTTGGGAAATTTAGGTAGAGACAAATTGAAATCACGTTTAAAAAGTGTGCAAAGAAGCCCATTCACGTTATTCCAATATGATTTCTAACAACCAACAGCCCGAGCACAAGCTAAACAGCTTGCAAGTTTTATTATTATGCTATATAGAAAAAACGAATCAGAGAATCAGTAACTCTCAGAAAGTTTGTTTGTGAACACAACTGTCACAGTTATCCTTTTCCTGTAGTATTTCCAAAGGTAAGTGGCTCAAATAAATATCGAATTTGGTGCAGAAGGCAAAAGCAACTTTTCCTATTTGGAACAACATTTCTTAGAAACAAGAACACAAAAAAATATTCAAAATTTTCAAAGGTTATTATTCAATTGTAAAATTTCCGAAGCTTTATATAATTTTAAGTCACTAAACTCTTTCCGAGTTTGGCATCAGATTAAAACAATGTTTTTAACTTCGAAATTACCTCCAACTGCCCTTACATAAAAAACCAGGTACAACTTAACTGGTAGCGAACGCAATGTTCCCCACTTTGCGACCTCTGAACATTACATCGGCTATTCATTACGTCTGCTCCAGTTTTACTCCACTTTACATTTCCTGGACATTACGTTTGCTCCACTTTACATTTCCTGGGCATTACGTTTGCTCCACTTTACATTTCCTGGACATTACGTCTGCTCCATTTTACATTTCCTGGACGTACGTCTGCTCCAGATATAACGGACGGAATGGTCCTTACTTCACATCCGCTGAACATAACACCTGTCTGGAGGGGACGTAACGTCCGGGGCTAGTAAGAGGTATAGGATGCAATGCCCGAGTGCCTAATTTTACTTATTTTATTTCAGGTAATTCTCGATCCACCACTGGCAAACATTAAAATTCCTGAGTTGGAAAGTATGGAAGTGTGGAAACTTTGGTTGTACAATAAAATTGAAGCGGAAAATGAGTCAATACCTGTAGTAGAAGGACAATTCCGTGGATGTTATCTTAAAACAGTGGTTAGAAATAAAGACGACAGGGATGACATGTATGACGAGGACTTATTTGGAAATGAAATCTACAGCAGAGAAAATATGGGGTTGCATTTTGTCAGACATGACGTGCCTCCCATAAGAATGATGGTGAATCCAAATGAACTGGGATTCTGTTACATGTCCCTAACGTATCCGGATACGAGCAAATCCAATATTAGAGTGTTATGGCAATGCTTGGTATTACAAAATAGTAGATTAAGAAGAAGAATTTTATAATAAGTGGGTGCACGAGGTCGAAATATTCTACCCATGTTAAATACCATGGGTTAGATATGTGGCAAAGAAGGGAATTGAGAGCATTTTAACAAAATTTTTGCATAATTTTGAAAATTTTAGTCGACCGTCTGTATGCAAAATTGCGGTGATTGGGGTGAGGTGGCGACCCATATCCGAGGCCTTGAGATTGAATGCAGGCCTAAACTCACCTTTAAAGTTTGTATTTGGACCTATCCAACAAATGAAGGTGTAACGAACCAGATAGGGTGAGTGTGTCAAAATTTTAAATGAAAGAGCTTAAATCCTGGAATTTTACTAAAAACAACCCCACCCCACTCCTTTAGTACCTTATTGCTAATACCTACCACTTTCGACGACAACTACCCCTCACCCCTCTAAAGATTTTAAATGTTAATTGGAAATAAAAAATAAGTTAGGTTAGGGCTGTGAGGGGTGGATTTCCTTTGAAAGAAATGTATCTTGTGTATTACGATACTTAGAGAGCTGAGGGATGGTTTTTAGTAATATTCTAATTTTTTTATGAAATAGTAACTTCTGAATGTCTTATTCCAGCCAACTCATGAGAAAGTTATGCCAGGATTTACATGTGGATATAATCTTCGACGTTTGGTATGAAAAGTGAAAATTGATGGACGGTCTAATATTAACGGTCAAGTCCTTAAATGTTGATGAATGGGTGTCTATAGTTAAATTACTTAATTGTTGTGAGCTAAACCATAATCGAATTACACTGTCTCACGCTCCCACGTGATTAACTTCAATTTTATATAAACCACTGTAAAGCGTAAAAACCTTTCGTTTTTTACTTTTCCAAATATCGAAAGATTTTTCGATATTTGTATACCTAAGTGTTTTCATTTAAAAATGTTCCAAATAGATTTCATTGATTACGATTTATATAATTTTTAGGTTCTTGTATATTAATTATGTTTGAAGTAATTTTTTTAAATTATGAAAAAAAAACTCCCATTTTACTATTATAACTCAGTAAATTAGTTGCATTACTTGACAAACTTGTAGAATTTTCAAATTTCTAATTTTCTTAAGGCATCAACAGCTTCGTAATCATCATTACAGTCATCAACTTTCTCAAAGTGTTCACGATTTGATGGCATTTACTCAATTCTTGAATTTATTAACTTTTTCCATTGCCCAACTCATCAGTTGTTTGTAATCCTTCTTCGCATGAACTACCAGGTTTTAAGCAATGAACTAAATCGTCCTCTGTTCCATCGGCATTTATAGTCATTCGACAAGTTATGAATGAATGAATGAATTTTTGTTTCTGTGGTTAAAATAACAAGGAAATTTATCAAATTTCCTGTTATTAGAACGAATTGTACTAAAACGTGATTTTGAAGATGGGCAGCAGTATTTTCGTTAGGTTCACTCGCAGGTTGCACAAAAATTAACTTAAAAAGCTGCTTAATCACACCTCTAGCGTATAATACAAGTTTTATGGGATGGGGGATTATTCCGGGGGGAGGGGGTTTAATTCGAGATTTACGGTAATTTCTGCTACGATTTCAAAATGTTTCATTTTTCAAATCCGTTAAGCTTTTGTCAATGATGTGATTAGAATTATCCAGAAACTTATTTCAGTTGAAACAAAAATACTCTATTTTATGTAAACTTCTGCTTAGAAACCATAAAATGATGAAATTAGTTGGAAAACATGGAAAGTACATTTGGATTTTGAGTAAACGTAGGAGGTTTAGAGTGATGAAAGAATTTCAAATTGATTCAGCAGTTTATTGATGATACAAGATGTTTTGTTTAAATTCTTATATTTTTTATTTAAATTGCTGCCTTTCGTAGAAGAAGCAGAAGATTGTTAGAAAAGTACAACTTATTTTTTATTCTTTCTGCTTACTACTTGAAAATTATATTTCTTTGAAAATGAATGAATTAATTCTTTAGTAAGAAAAAAAAATTAACATTGTAGGCCAGTGTTTTTCGATGAAAGTTAGACTCAGACAGACAATAGGTTCACTTAAAGTGCTAAATTAAGAGCTTACTCCTAACTAACATGGTACGGGGAAAAAAGCTCCTGCAAATTAGCGCCTGCACATTTGGGCCCGCACATTAGCGCCTGCACATTAGCGCCTCTGCACATTAGCGCCTCTGCACATT
>JAQGBU010001524.1:0-12510 GCA_034698605.1 Isotoma decorata | reverse complement strand
ATTTAATATTTCTGGTCCTCGGTGAGGCCGGAGGCCTTGTTTAATTCTTTTAATTGCAGGAATCCCTCACCTAGGAAAACTTTTCCTCTAAAGAGCCATTTATCTTACAAAGAAGTACACACTCACTCATGTCTCTGTTAATCAAGTTCCATATTATGGTGTTTTATGACATTTACATGTTGGGAGACAGTAAAGTTAGGTATGAAATGAACCAGTTTTTTATTACAGTTTAGATGAGAAAATAACTAGACAATCTCTAAATGTACTTAGGTTCTTATCTTTTTTGTTCGTTTATAGTTCAATCTTCCGCTAATAAAGGATAATTTCGAAGTAATTTGATTTGAAACCTAAACAACTTTTGTTGTACTGTGGATCTTGAGAATTTATTTAATCAATGACACTAGTATTTCAAAAATTAAAGTTTATGTTCTATTAAACTTGTGCTCTTCTAAATAGAAATCTTAATAGCCCCTAGCCCCCCTGAAGATTCAATTATTTATTTATTACGTAGCAATGCCCTAGTCCTGGTAGTCTAGTGAGTAAGAATGTTATTCAAATGTTATTAACAGTGGAAGAGAATTTTGTAGAAGCAAATTTGAATTTACAATTCATCTTCTAATTTTACACCAAATAGATTGACAATTAGAGAGGATAAATATTCATGTTTCTTGGTAAAAGCCAAAAACTAGAACATTTGAAAGTAATAAATAACCTAATTGACATTTTATAACCAAAAATACAGATTTACCATAAGGAATAAACCTAAACGGGAAAACCGTCACATCTTAGGTGAGGGGTGAGTCAAGACAAAAATCTTAATTAATCGTTAACTTTATTAGGCCTTTAGTTTATTTTCTACTTTACCCTTTACCATTTGTTTCTCTAAAAAAGGGCTTAAAACGTTGATGATTTATGAAGTTAGTTGTGATCGTGATTTCATGTCACTTTGCCGAATCGTGATCGCCGAATGTGTATTAGCCGAACGCAATATGCCAGCTAATTCAATAAATTCTGATTTGGCCATATGGTTGGCATCAGCATCATTTTCGGCAAAATTCATTTGGCAAAAAAAAATTCGGCCAAAATAAATTCGGCTACATGCGTTCGGCAAAGTGACTGCACAGTTGTATCGTATCATAGATACTCATAGCATATACGCGGTTAGCGTTCTTTAATAGAAGGGGTTGTGTTAAAAACAGTTGTTTTAAAATGTGTGCACTAATTCGCATTTTTTGTACTGACGATGGGTAGTTAACGTTTGCCTACGGAACTGAATTTTATTAGGATTTAATAAGGTTTGTTTATCTTTTTTAAGACGCAATAAAGTGCGTTTTATTTTTATTTTTTGGATTTATAAAGCGTATTTGCAATTGATTTATATACATATAGGTCGTAAAGAAATGTTAATCTTTAAAGTTTTTTGGAACAAGAATAAATAAAATTGGTTACAAACTGAGAGATATCAGCTTTGATAGGTTTCAAAGCGTTGTTGACGGACTGCTCGCTTTAGTTTCGCCGTTTTTAATCACCTTTTCGTTGCATTCTGTTTTCCTCACCTAAGCATAAATATTACAGAATAATTTATGTGCACATCAAACTTGCACATAACAAGTGCATTTGTGCATTGCAATGAAAATGCATACACCGTACAAGTCTACTACTGTCATTACCGGTTTTTCAATGTGTCTAAGCCATTTTTTAACGACCCAGCCAAATTAATAAGCTGTATGTAACAATAAAGTGGGAGGCTAGTAGCTAGTTTTTTTTATCTTATTTGAAGACGAAAGTGATCATTTTGTATTTAAGCCAAAAGCAGGTCAATGGGTACCTTTTCTTAGAAATCTCTTGAAATACAATAAAATAAAATAAATCCAGAAGAGTTGTTTTCCAACCAAATTGCTACAATTCTTATGAGTAACTGCGGATTAATGTTTGATAAATAATTTGGGTTAATTAGATTAGAGGAAAAAATAGATGACTCATATTGACGAGGTGGTTGTCGAGATTGAGCTTGAAAAGCTTGAGGCTTTTTGCAAACTGTCAAAAAATGTGTCTTTTTCATTGTCATTGAATTTTTGAGCTAGGTTTTTGTTAACATGAGCAATGAAAGCACAAATAGGATCTCTTGGCCCAATTTGGTTTATAGTAGGGTGTTGAATTGTAGTGCGATTACAGAATGCAGCAGTGTGGCCTGGTAATGAATTTATAGGTCTAGCATCATCATTAGTTGGTACGGGAAATGTTGTGGATAGTGCAAAGGGAAGTGAATCGCTTACTTTTGTCTGGAGACATTGAGTCTCGTGATTTTTGGTAAATTGGTTCATCTTAGAAGATCAGAGCTTTTATGCTAATCTAAATGTATCGTGGGAAAGAGTTCAGAAAAATGGGAGTAGATAAAAAAATCAAGATGATGATAGCACGAGTACAAGAGTTAAACTACTTCCTTGTAGGGAAAGTGAGAAGTGGGTCAAATTTCTACTATTGCATTATTAGTAATGGTTTAACGAGTAGGATTTATTATAGTGCAGATGGAGTCAGATTACAATTTTTAGCCCGTAGAATTTGCTTGCTTGGGTCAAGGGTTAAAGTTTATTGTCTAGTGTGATAATTTGGGGTTGCCGATGGAATAAAATAGCTAATAGACCGAAATTACTTGGATGTAAAATTTTGAGAAAGTGGATGGGCAAACTTTTGACTTTGCTATGAACAGGTAGTACTCCTGGAGAAAATAGTTAGACCTGATTCGATTGGTTTGGTGATTTAGGGGTTACATGACGGGGTGGCCTTAAAGGTATGAAAATGGACTCCTAGACCAAATAATTGGTAAACGATGGGCTACGAAGGGGGACATGTAGAGAATTTTCATATCAGAAGTGCTTCGGTGCATTGAAAAATGTCAATGCATAAGGTTGTCGTAGTGGGGCAAGTTGGGACGTTTGATTGAAATCGAATTTAGATACAAAGGTTTTCTTTTTCTGTGGTTTCAATGTTGGGTTAAGAGACATTTTTTTAGACTGTAATTTACACTTGAAAATATTCGGAGAAATGACTTACTACAGAAGATTGGGGTTTAAATGGACTTTGTTAGGTTCAGAGAAAGATGCGAGCTTTAGTGTTATGCAGGATAACTGTTAACTTTTAATCTATTAATGTTCTGTAAGAAACTAATAAAGAAGAGTTTTATTCTGTAGCGAAGAAAAATTTTGAAAGTTTAAAATTGAAGAGTAACAAAATTAATTAAAACTGAATTAAGAAAAACAGAGCTTGGTTGGAGAGATATGGAGAACTTAAAGCATCTCCACCATGTAATGATGCTTACTTTATTGAAATAATTATGCTAATTCTACTTCTACCTTTGTCTAGGTCACGAGGAGGACAATGGTTAACGTGTAGTATGCCCAGTCATACGGTAGTGTAGCACGTACATTTAAAAGAAAAAATGCATAAAAAACACAAATGCGGTGCAGCTGCACTGCTCTCCTCTACCACCATCCAATGTATCTAGTCTCCTCAGTGTTCGTTTGTACGTCGTAAAGTGAGCACAGGTTTTTTCTCGCTCTCCTCACCAACGGACAACACACAAAGAAGATGGAGGACACCATGCCGCCTGAAGGAACCCAGCCGATAATTGGGAAAGGGTCATTTCAATTTCTAATTAATTAAATTCGCCCTTAGTTAGGGACTTATTAAATGCACGTTGATGTACAAATTCAAGTAGATAAGGTATTCACGCTGATATAATATAAAATAATATAAAATATAATAGAATATAAAATAATATAAAATATAATATAATATAAAATAATATACCTCAGATGTAGGTTGGTACAAAAAAGGAGCATTTTTAATCAATTCAACCTATTTCGATAGGATTAAGAGAAAGAATCGAGGGCAAGGGCCCCCTAACAAAACGCAAAAGACAAGTCAAAGCCTAGCCACGTTGTCGACGACCGTGGAGAAAAATTATAATGACATTCAGGCTCTTTCGGCGCTGCCGAAAGCAATGCCAGATCAAGCAGTAACTTTGAAAGCCTTAATGGACGCTGTCCGCAGTCTTAATGGTACCTCCGTCGTAGACAAGGACCCTGATCAGCAATTAACAACCTCTTTAGAGGATGCGACTCTGCACGGAGGGAAAATGATCCTTTAGGGGCTTTTGTAGACTCCGTGATAGAGGAGACTGCTTCTGGTAACAGTCAATTTTGTGTTTATACGAGATATGAGTAAGGTTTATTTTGCTGTAATGCCCCTTAAATACGCTGTATTTAATTGCTGAAGGTCAGGATAAAAACCCAACGGACCCTATGATCCAAGATATCTTAGAATCAAACCAGATTGAAGTAGAGTATGGTCCCGAATTGCTCCCAAGGGTTGCTGATGCCTTTAAGCGAGCTATGTCATTTAATGTGACAAAGGAGCAGCAGGAAAAGCTAATTCTTATGTACAAGAGTCCACAAAATGTGAAAGAAATGGTTGCTCCAAGGGTCAACCTTGAAATTTTGGAATCAACTTCCTAAGAGTATTCAAACATCCGACGCATCGCATCAATTCACATAACAGTTTATGAGTCGTGCCCTGGTAGCTCAGGCCCGTTTGGCTGAGATGTCGACAGAAAACTCTTCAAAGATTCCGAAAGATCTTCTCAAGCAACTACTTACTGTTACAATAGACGGTGCTAATCAATTGGGTGCAGCCTTTCGAGATATGAATTAACGTAGGAGGGGTCAAATTAAACCGTTTCTGACCTTTGAGCGTGCGGGGTTTTTATTTGAATTGCACTGCAATTATATTTTGTACAAGTTGTGTACATGTCATTAACACATGATGATGATTTAATATGATGACTAATGTATTTTAAAACATGCAGTCGTTTGCTTACGGAATCCTTTGGAAATAGAAAGCAGGTGTGGTTTTATGAACATCCTGTTTACGTTGTTATTAAATAAAAGCATATTTGAAGGAAATCCCGAATAAATTCATACTAAGGAAATAACAAGAGCTATTTTAATTTCTTGCTGAGTTATTCAAGGCTTTCATTTATAACTTTAAATTCTTGAGTTAGCTTACATCTATCAAACGAAAATTGATTTGGTGATGTACCATGGGTTTCTTTAACATTTTAATTCATGTCATTATTTTTATTAACTTTAAATCTGTATTAACACTTAGAAATTGCTCAAATTTTAACGGAAACACGCCAAAATTAATTGTGCATGCAAATGGAGTAAATGCCATACGTGGATTTCCATACGAAAGCGTTGAAAGCATTAATAATCTTCCTCAATATCGTCACAAATTTATTCAATGTACAAGTCAATCCCCAATGGAATTGATTGTGAACACTAATC
The DNA here is from genome assembly GCA_034698605.1 of Isotoma decorata. Classification (NCBI taxonomy): domain Eukaryota; kingdom Metazoa; phylum Arthropoda; class Collembola; order Entomobryomorpha; family Isotomidae; genus Isotoma; species Isotoma decorata. Next base: position 7,162 of record JAQGBU010001524.1, on the reverse strand, counting down.
ATCCGGTAATGAACATTTCGTATAGAGCAACCTCCTTAATTCTAGATATAACTTTGGATTTATTGTTTTAAATGGTTATAGGAAGATTTTGACATTTTTCAAAACCTAATTCAGAGAAATAATGCATCTACTGGATTTCAATACTCAACTACCGCTTTATTTGGTATTATCCCAAAAGACTGAAGCATCCACTTATATTTTCATGTCAACCAATAACTGTCAAAGATGAATGTGAAAAACGTTACTGGGAAATTACGCCTTCTAATTCATTAATGCCATGTCCTCAATTCAGAGAGACATCAACACCATCATCTCCGGTCTTTCAAGGTACTAAGAACATAGTGAACGATGCGATGATTTATCCCTCATTTTTTTCAATTTTTGTAATATTATAAAATGTTTCAGCCCTCGTACAAGACATGGAGTTTTCAGAAGATCCGGCATCTACCTGTCAAGTAGTGTTAATTTTGAAACAGACTTCTGACAATAGTATATTCGAATACAAATGGAAACCACGTCAAGGCAGAATTCAGTCTTCCTCTTCTATTTTAAAGTCGACAAATTCGCCAACTTTTTTTCACGGATTGTACCGTCATCTACCTCAGGTATTTACCTCCTTACATAGATTAACATTGGGTTTTATATCTATTGGGAGATTTTACATCTCTTTTTCTATTGCATCGAATCCATGTCATTACTTCAGAAATGTAACATAAAGTCTTGGAATATTTTAGAATAAGCATTGTGTAAATCTTCTCAAAGAAGAAGAACTTTGTAAAAACTGCGAGCCATATTCAGACTCTAGACATCCCAACGCTGTAATATTTTACATAAATAATTCAACTACAGAATATGCATTTAAAGGAGTTTTCAACATTTCCAGGACACCAAATGGCCCAAGAAAGCTTTGTAAGCAGCTAATAAAACAATTGTTTTATAGAGCAAAAATTTGTAGTTTAAAATTCTAAAATGCGTAGATTTAGAATGGGACGTTCCCTTGAATGAAATGATTCATTTTGAGGTTCCATCCGTATTTTATGTCAATCAAACAACACAGGTAAATTGCAGCGTTTCCGTACTTTATTTTTCATACGGAACAATTATCACCACTCAAAATGAGACTTTTGAGGAAACTCCGACAGGTTTGTATTATTAATTTTACCGTTTTGATTGTTCAACAAGCGTACAAATAAAACGGAAGCGATTTATTCATATTAACTAATGCATTAAAAACCAGTGGGGCCACGAACCAGTTAATTTCGCCTACTTTTTTTCATTCAACTGCGATTCAAAATGCGAGAAGCTTATTAAGTAGCGGAGCTACTTTATGTGAATGCTCTTGGTGTCCGCCTGTCCGTCCGTCCGCCAACGCTCTAACTTTCCACAGAATCAATTTTTTCAAATTCTGTTTTCACATATGGATAGTTAATGACCAAAGGTATGTCAAGTTCGATAATGACCTAAATCCACTACTCCCTCTTTGCTCTACCCTCTATTGCAACAGCAGTAAATCTGCTATAATTTACCACGCCAAATTTTTTTTTTTCAATTTTGTTTTCAGTTATGCATATTTTGGGCCCAAACGGACACTTGACCAAATGGGTCAAGGGTCCCGCCAAAGGGGTGTGGCTGGGACAAAGTGAGATTTATGGGTTTTTGGGTATCACATTGTGTGCCAGTAATTTTGAACACATTGTAAACCAACCCCACCCACTGGGGAGTGGCTAAATCCATAAAACGATCTACATACCAGTTTCAATTTTTGCAATTTCCCAGTCTGCCAATTTGTCAATCGGCCAGTTTGACAATTTATTAACAACCATATGAGTTTGCTCCGCTACTTAGTTATACCCGTTTGCAATGATTTATTTTTTCTTTCGGCTGTTCACAAAATAAGGTGACAATGAGTTGCAGTACCATTTAACTTGTTACAAAACCAAATTTATAATCAATTCATACACAAAATAAGTTCGTTAAATTTTATACCAAGTCCACGTCAGCATATTATTCTTTGTTTAATTTTTTAGTCCTTGAAAGGGCCAAGGTTAGCTTCTCCCGTATTGACTGCCGAAGCAAAGTAGGCGAAGTTGACGGGCTCGTGGTCAACGTGTTTCCACTTTAATTGTTTTGGGTATTTTCCTTTAAGCAAAAGACCCAAAACAATTAAAGTGGAAACACGTTGCCCGTGGCTATGCTGGCTTCTGTCTCCACACCATTTAAAACACCGGACAGTAAAAAAAAACATTTTAAAACTTCGAATGCTTTGAAACCCTGATTGAAAAACGTGATAATGTTAGACGAAAAAGAAAATTATAAAGAAGACGGAAGAAGGGTAGTCTCCAAAAATTTGACATTTCTTACCGGAAATAAAACAGAGACTATTTACTGTCGGAGTCCTTTGCTCAACTTTTCCAAATATGAAAAATATCAGAAAGTTTTCATCCAATGTAAGAAAACTTTTGTCTTAAACATATAATACTAAAAACTGCCAGCAAAGCTTAAGTCGCGTTAATGTCAAAAAGTTTAATTTGAAGAAATTCGGCTATTTTGTAGACCCTGAAATCCCCCGTTTTATTGCCAAGGAAACAATGGATGAAATACAGACTCATGAAGGGTACTCAGGTCTCTCGATACCTTGTAAAGTTTTTGGGAAGCCTACACCTACAATTAAATGGAGATTTCCTACTAGTGTAAGAACGAATTAATTCATTTTAAACAAAACTTCGTTTTTACTTCGTACCCTTGATTGCTGTTTTTCAGCGTGTTTAATTATGAGCTCGTGATTTTAATATTGGTATAGAGTGTGAAGAAACAATTAAAAATCTTGGAGGAGGAGGAGTCAAATGGAATGTCAAGTTCGGAACTTTGGTTCCCTATTATAACCGATGAATTTGTTGGACCGTATAACTGTACAGCTGAAAATTATTTAGGAAAAGTTTCAAAAGTTTTCAACGTTAAAATTTCACATGGTAAGGTTTAGTTAGCAATACGACTTTTATGATTACCGTAAAACTCGAAATCCAATCCACCTCGGAATTTTGCTCCACCCTTTTTGAAGGGCTGAAACAATAACTCCCCTGGGGTTTGAGTTCGAGTTTAACGGTAATTGGGGACCACCATGTACTATTAGAATTTATTTATCAGGTAATGATATTTGAATGCATTAAAATGCCATTTTCTAGGGATTAGCTTATTTATATTAGTTTTGTATACATTTTGTAGAAGTATCGCCAACAACTAAAATTTTAATTGGATCGGGTGTGGGAGTAGGGACATTATTCTGTGTAATGATTATACTTATTATGCACCGAAGACTTAAAACCCTAAGAGAGGAATATCGCACCAAGACCAATGAAGCTATAAAAGAATTTATGAAAGGAACCAAATCCACGAATATTGATAACTCTACACCTAAACATAATTCAGTGATCTTGGAACAACCTTATAACGACAGCTTTGAAGTTCCCTTTGAAAAATGGGTTATTGGTACTGAAATTAAGAAATAAAAAAACTACTTTAAATTTAAGTAGATAATTAAGGAGGTTACATATTGAATCCTAAATTGCTTTCACCAGATGGTAAGCTTTTGGGTGAGGGACAATACGGTTATGTCAGAAAAGGAAGAATTCAAGTTGGAGACAAAACACAACCAGTTGCTGTAAAAATGCTCAAATCTTCAGTGGAAATTGAGGATTTTAGAGGTTTTTTATTCGAATTGAAAATAATGGCTTACATCGGCAATCATCCAAATGTTGTCAGATTGGTTGCTGCCTGCACACAAAACATTGCTCAGCGTAAATAATTTCCAAAAATTTTAATGCTAATTATTCCCGTAAATATTGAATTAAACCCCCCTCCACTAAATACCTCTGTCGTGTCGTCCTAATTCTAGTTTCCGTTTTAGCTTTCGTAATTTAAACTAGTGTAAAATTGGTTGGAAAAGTTAACTCTGTAAGGGGTATTTAAAATGCTTGAATAAGATTTTTAAAACTTTAGGAAATGTTATGATTGGAGTTGAGTTTTGTGAGAATGGATGTCTCTTGGAATATATTGTAAAACATAGACGTGTATTTCAAGCCAGAATGCCACTGGGTGACGGTGGTGGTTGGATGACAGAATCGTAAGATTTAACACAAAGTCAACCTAAGAATTCGAATTTTTGCATTTATAATGGAAAAATTAATGTGGATTAACAACTTTGAATGTAGACTTGATGAAAAAGGAGGAACTTATGAAAACGTTGATGATTCGGGAAAATTAACCGAAGAGCATTTGTACATTTGGTCCTTTCAAATCGCTAGTGGAATGCTTTTTTTAGAGACTAAAAATGTTTTGCATGCAGACTTAGCAGCAAGAAATGTTTTGCTAACATCAAAAACAAAGGCAAAAATTTGTGACTTTGGACTTTCAAGAAAATTAATTGAGTCAGATACTTACACCAAAAAGACTAGTGTAAGACATTTAAAATTAGTATTGCATTTTAAAACTTTTAAGAAAAGTCCATTTAAAAACTACACTCAGAAAATTATAGACTTAATTAGTTATTACCATAAAAACTGGTTTGATTGAGGGGAATATATGAAATGCGGGAAGTTTTCAGATTTTGAAGTATCTAAAATAAAATATATCCAAGCCCGTCCATTATGGACGGAAAATTTAAATTAGAGTACTGTAAAACTGGAATTATAACCCTCCTCCAGCTGGTTTGTTTGATAATCAACACTCCTGGAATATAACCCCAACATTTCAATGGGTTGAACTAATTTCCCACCGGGTTCTAATTCGATTTGCTCGTATATATGAACCACTTTTATATTTCAGACTAAATTACCTTGGCGTTGGATGGCTTTAGAATCCTTAAAATATAAACAGTTTTCTTCGAAAAGCGATGTTTGGTCTTACGGTGTCCTTCTTTTTGAGATATTTTCTTTGGGAAGTAAACCTTGGCCAGAAATGACGTGGAATAATGAATTTGTCATTGAACTTGAGAAAGGACGGCGATTGAATAAACCGAATCACGGCACAGAGTTAATGTTAGTTTATCACACAGTTTTGATTAACTAAAGAAATTATTATGATGTTCATGCAGATTTACGACTGCAAAATGTATTTAACTCTCTATTTTTTAAAAACTGCTTAGGTATTCTAACGTAATGTTGGAATGTTGGAGAAATGAACCGGAAGAACGGATCACTTTCAAAGAGGCAAAATCATTCTTTGAACGAGAGTTCATGACCCTCAATTCATGCAAACAGTAAAATCAGAGATTTGCAAAATGCATTTAGGAATTCACACAATCATTATTTATGTCTTTATCTCTATTTCTTCCTTAATTTACCAAATTAATTTTGAGTTTAAAAAAATCGATTTCATTTTTAATTAATTTTGATTCAAATTTCTAAAATTGTCATAAAAATGCAGATTTTTTTATCTGTAATATCAGATACTCTAATTTACATAAACGTGATGTATTAGGATTGCCTCTATTTACAGCCTTATTTGCATTGCACAGTAGTACCCTGGGAGTTGGGAGGACAGACTGCTCAGGAATTTTGCTAAAAAAGATGAATTGGACAAATGCGAGGCCATTAGTAACACAGAAATTAATATATTAGAAATATTTCCAAATTGAAAGAAATTTAAACACTGAAGAAGGTCAGTCAAAAAAATAGATACTACACTAAAACAGCCAGTAAATTTATGCACCCGTATAGCATGGAGATAATTTTTAAGCCTATTGCTTGCCCAAGGATAATTTAAAAGTTGAAATGGGGGGACCAATACGGGGGGATACTAAAGCAGGAAATGCGTTACATAATTATTTTAAGTGTCATCTTTTCATAGCTAGTCTAGAATGTTTTCATATACAGTAGATTCATTTCAATTCTTTCATTCAGAAGTTGCACTAAAAGTCACCATAATAATTAGAAACAATCTATACTGTCTACACTTTCATATTGAGGAAACATGTAACAAATCACAAGAGATCAACAAAAAAGTTGATCTCTGTACAATATGAGAAATAGTCAACTTCTGAAGCAAGGTAGTAGTATGCCTATTGAAATACAACATTTCTCTAAAATTGAATGAATGAGTCTAATGTTATGTGAATGCAAATGATCTGCTAAATGGCAACCTAATTCATGTGCTGCCGGATGAAGAAAAATCTTCCTCAGTTTGCCAAATAAAGCAAAGCTGTGTGGTTATGTAAACTAGATAATCTTTCTAATAATCATCTCAATCATTGTGCACAAAATTAAACGTTTTGAGATTTGAGTTAACTAAGGCCTTTTAACTAAAGTTTTTTATAATTGTTATAGTTATGTTGTGTTTTTGGAATGCAATATTAATTTTGAATATTGGACCGTTTGTGTTCGGGAACTTAGAAAAGGTTACTTTTTTAAATGACGGTAAGGTTTTGAAATGTTTTGTTCATTATGTAAGACAAACCGGTGCATATTTTTGAATTGCAATAAAATAAACAAAAAAATGCTTTTGAAAATCCCTAATAACATTTTTTTTAAAACTTAAAAGGGAAGCATTTTTGTAAAACTAATACCATTAAAGAAATTCTTAACATGTTTTATTTAGCTTCAACACTCCTGGTTTACTCAATTAAAAGATACACTTAATCCCACCTATTTAAAATAATAATTTTTTCCTTGCCCCTAGACCTATCACCTGCAGACTCGGTGTACCACGTAGAATCAAAGCCATCATCACATGAAAATGATTTCCGAAGACTTCTCCAAAATGTTTTTCCACCTCAAAGCGTACTCTTTTCCCCATACGGCCAAAGAACAATTATAGCATTTAAATTTCCAAAATTTCCACGATCACAAAGATGGAATCCAAACCCTGCCCAGCAATCCCAAGCATCAGGAAGTCAATCTCAATACACACCCCAAGGTCAAATCCCACCCTACACCCCGAATTCTGAATATGATAATCACCCACCACGAAACGATGATAACGCAGTTATTATAAGTCAACACTTCCAATACCGAGAAAATGTTAGGTATAATCAAAGATTTGAAAACAGCTCAACCCAAAGCCCACCCCAACCCTCCAACGAACTTGCTGTCGACCTAGCAAAATCAATTGCACACAGACATGGAAAATATGAATACGGGGGTAAATCAAAATTTCTAAGTTCATCTTT